>MU106616.1:0-44385 GCA_012274485.2 Sinapis alba
GTGGGCTGAGACCACTGACAAGATTTTCCTCACAGTAGTATTAGCAGATTCGAAGGAGACTAAAGTCAATCTTCTTCCAGAAGGAGTCTTTGATTTCTCTGCAAAAGCTGGTCCTGAAAACCATGTTTATGAGCTTAAACTCGAACTTCACGATAAAGTCAACGTTGAGGTGAGATTCGTAGACTAACCTGGTCTTTATTGTCTCATTTGTTTAGGTTCTAAAACCTTTCTTTCATTTTCAGGAAAGCAAAATCAACATTGGAGAAAGAAGCATCTTCTGCATAATAGAGAAAGCAGAGCCGGAAAGGTGGGATAAGCTAATCCGTGGAGGGAAAGCGCCACACTATGTCAAGGTGGACTGGGACAAGTGGGTAGATGAGGACGATGAAGGCAACGCTGGTTAGCATTCATCTTAGAAGCTTAGAGATCTGTTCTTCTGTACTCTCTCTAAAGTTTTTTAGATGTTAATGCGTTTGTGCTTTTTGTTTTAATTCAGGTGCCGGAGATATGGATATGGGAGGAATGGGTGGAATGGATTTCTCGGTATGTTTCTAGCTTGTGATGTTGTTTATCTTACTATATATATCTAGCTTTGAGAAATGTTTTCATGGTCGGTTCTTGCTTCTTGCAGAGCTTGGGTGGAATGGGCGGAATGGGCGGAATGGGCGGAATGGGTGGAATGGGTGGAATGGGTGGAATGGGCGGCATGGGTGGTATGGGTGGAATGGCTGGACTTGAAGGTCTTGGCGGCATGGGTGGTATGGGCGGACTTGAAGGACTTGGCGGCATGGGTGGTATGGGAGGCATGGGTGGAATGGAAGAGTTTGAAGACAGTGATGATGAAGGTAAGGGTTTTTAAAGATCGTTTTAGTTTATGTTTGGTCACATCTTCTTGATGAGCTGAGAGTATTTTGTAGTTGAGATGTTTAAGTAGTCCTGTAAAACATTTCCTCAAGAATTTGGTGGTTCTCTGTTTCGTCATTACTTGTATACGTAATGAAATGTTTTTTTGGAACTGCAGAAGAAACCGCACAATCTGGAGACAAGAAAGATGAAACTGTTAAGGAAGAAGCTAAAGCAGAAGAACAAACAACATCTGCGAAGGAAGACAAGTGAAGACACTGCTCCAGAGAGGAGACCATATGTGGTACTATTAGCTTTCAGGGTTTATGAAACTCTTTTTTATTTACTTTTCTCTTAAAATGTCCCTCTGTTTTGCTTTTATGGATTTGTTTTTCACTTAAGTATGAATTGTTGTGTGGTTATATGGTTGGTTCCAGATGATCTTAAACTTGCAATTTTTGGAAGTGACGGTTTCTTTGGAAACCTTTTCTATGTCTATTGCCAAGACTATGCTTGGGCGTCTGGGTACTCTTTGGTTTGGATATTCTTTGGCGTTTGGATAGGGGTTTTTGGACTTTGGTTCTATCTTATAATACTTCCTAGGTTCCATTATAATAAATTTGCAAATATTGATCGGGTTCAGATATAACACATCGGTTTCGGGTTGGTTTTATATCAAATTATAGAATTCATAAAGTAATCATTTATTGTTCAGATTCGGATTACATTAGATCTTTTAGGATATATCAAAAGTAAAATAAAAAATTTAAAAGTAAAACATAAGAAATATATATTTATATATAATTGAGTATTAAAAGTATTTATTTAAATTTTAACTACTTATTGTTAAATATTATATCAAAATAAATATGAAATTGAATATTTAAAGTATATATTTATGTTTTATATATTTTATTATATATTAATTTGGACATTTGGATCGGGGTTTTTGAATATTTTTGAATTTTTTTTTTTTTTTGGTTTTCTGGATTATTCGTTCATGTTTGGTTAATAACACTTCGGGTTTGGATATGTTTTGTAACACTTTACAAGATCCATTCAAGTATTTTTTACATTTTGAATCGGGTACAAATCAGATTTTTTGGTTTGGATTCGATTCGGATTTTTTGGGTTACGGATTTTATACCCCGCCCTAACCAAAACTATCTTTTTGAAACTGAAGTGATCTTACTCACAAAAACAAAAAGTGATAATGCACATTATAAATCAAGTATATTAGTTTGTGGATAAAAAAATCAAGTATATTAGTTATTTTAATTTTTGTAAATGTATTGAGTAGTTTAAAATATAAAATATAAAATATTCAAATTAAATCGTATTCATAATTACTTTCATGTATGAGAATCTCATATATGAAGATTCACTTAATCCACTTTATGACAAATTGCTTAGTTCTAATGGATATGGTTATGAATTTGATGGGTTGGCTAGCTATTGCTTCAAAGATTAATACTTTTAGAAGTCTAGAGGAAAATTTTAAGAGCGTAAATCTGTTTTACATTCCCTGGAGTGAAAATAGTCAGGCGACCAACAAGCGAAGGAAGCTAGTAGAGAGTTTTTTTCATATAGATCAAGCACGGTTAGATAAAAGTGTTCTATAGAGAAATGATTCGTCTGACCCAAACTTGATCTTTAAAAAATGGGTAGCCGACAAAAAAATAATAATATGATATTCAAAAAAGAAATATAAAATATCTGAACCGAATCAAAAATAATTTGGTTATTTTGATTAAAAGTATTTGAAGCTTCATAGATACAAAGGATTTGTCAGAAATGATTCATAAATTAAATTTGAATGCAAATCTGTATTTTCAAGTGCAAAAATAAACCAAAAGAGTACTAAAATTACAATTATCTTTATCTTCAAACAAAAAACATGTAAATAGATTTACGATCATAGTTCTCAAAAGCTTTTCTGAACAATAAAATCTTTTGTCATAAGACTTCTCGAGAAATTTACCCATCTCGAAAAGACTTATTGAGAAGAAAAGACTTCTTGAAAAGTCTACTTATGTATTTAATTCTAAAACTAATTTTAGAATTATGAAAAAATATTTTGATGAATAATAAATTGAAAATTATATAAATTTAAACAATTTTAAATTATTTAAATTTAATATTAGTAAAATTAAAATTGTTTTCCACATGGTGAGTGAATATAGTTTGTAAGTCATAAATGTCCATTAGTTAGGGCTTGGTAACATATATTCAAGTAATGTTGGTATTCTTAGGGTCAGATTTTGGAATCTTAAACATTTTTTTTAGAAATATTAAAATTTGACATTTAAGTTTTTATTTTTGTATATATTAAACATTTATAAATTGATTTTATTGTTTTAGTTCTAAAATTTTTAGTTTCAAATACTATAAAGTATATATCTTTTTGTGTGTGTTAGATTTTCTTCATATTTAAGCTTAAAAGTTTCATTCTTTTGAAATATTTTCTGTTTGTAATCATTTTAAACATTTTTAAATATGCAAATTTTTCACATCTAAGGATTACATATTAGATTCCTAGCAGACTTTTTGAGAGACTTCTCAAGAGAGTTCTTAGCAGACTTTCCGAGCAGACTTCACCGTGAAATTAAAGGAGATATTAAAATTTATGTGGGAAACTAAATTTTTAAATAAAATTTGATTATGAATTAGAAGACTTTTAGAGAAGTCGGCTAATTGTAGACTTCTCTAGAACTCCTCTAATTTACGGTCAAATTTCGTTAAAAATTTTAGTTCCCTCTTAAAGTTAGGAAATTCTCTTTTTATATTATATAATATTGTAAACAATACATTCACTTTATCTCCAATCAATTTTTTTTTTTGTCTAATACTTTATTCATTCTTTTAAGTTATTATAAACATAAATTTTTGTTTTCATTGTAATATCGTTTGTTAGATTATAGTTGTGCAACTTAAAAGAGAGACTTATGTATTATCCCCTATCAATTTTGTGTAATTTAGATGATAATGATGATAACAAGTTATAGTTATTAGACATATATTTATAATAATATAACAGTTAACGTTCAACATAACAAATTTCAAACATATTACACTTATAATATCACATAAGTTCAAACACAAAAAAATAATAGATAAGTTCAAACATCTAACATTGCAAGTTTATTAAAACTTGAATACACATGAATTAACTAAACATCTTACAAATTCAGTTTATATGGAGAAAATGTAAGTTTTTAAAAATTAAAAGAGAATACTTCTCAAGAAGTTTGCTCTCATTAGCTAGAAACAAGAATATATATGAATGTTGTTAATATTAAAAATTCATTTTAAATATAAAAAAATGCAAGTTTACTAAAACTAATGGAGAAACTTCTCAAATTAACTAGAACATAAATAAATATGAATATTGCTAACTTTATAATTATAAATTTCATTCATAAGCTCCAATATTAACATATACACATGAATTAAAAACAAAAACATAAAAAATCATTTTCATTATGGAGAAAATACAAGTTTTACAAAAATTAACGTATAAAACTTTTTGAGAAGCCAACAAACTTCTCCAAAAATCTTATGTTTAAGTTATTTTTGCAATCACAAATTTATAAAAGATATTTCTCAAAAAGTCTGTCTTTTAAAATTATTGGAATGTTTTTGTATTCTGATTTTTTTTTTTGATTTTGCGAGAGAAAATCCTCTCTTCTTGAAATTAGTTTTGCAATTATAGAAGAATTCTAGAAAAAGATTATTAAATTTCTAAAGTGTAACAAGAAGTCATGCATAGGTTAGTTTTACAATTGATTATGTTTGACTTTATCATGAAAAAAAGTTCTATAAAAATCTTTGATGGTAAAATCTCTGTAGAAATTTGTTTTGAAAACCAAATGTTTTGGCCTTCAAATAAAATGAAAAAAACATCTTGAGAAATCTTAGAATTATTTATTTTTAATATTAAACATTTTATTATTTATTGTCAGTTGTAAAATTAACTTAGGCAGATTTTTTACCAGATCTCGGAAAATTTATGTGACTATTAGAAAAATTCTCAACAAATCTTCTAGTACAAAACTTTTTTCTAAAATCTTCTTTAAACAAATTTTACAACGAAACTAAATAGTTATAAGTTTTAACAACGCCAAAACTTCACATAACATCACCAAACGACCTCGAAGTCTTTTGGTGAGTCCCTACCGTTGACTCCTAAATCAACAACGAAGACTTTCTCACATACCTTGCCCACCGTAAGTTGTTGCATCTCCTCCTTCATTTATCTAAACCAAAGCAAAAAAATAAAAATAAAAATAAACATTGAGAGCCATGCTCCTCCTCAAGCTACTCAATATCGTCTTCCTCTTCAGCATACTCTCGCAATCCCTACAACCTATCGAGTTCACCTTCAATGGCTTCTATCCTCCATTGACTGACATATCTGTCCAAGGAATTGCCAGCGTCACACCCGAAGGTGCCTTGAAGCTAACCAACATAACTCTCTTTGAAAGCGGCCACGCCTTCTATAGCAAACCAATCCGGTTCAGAGACTCACCAAACGATACAGTTTCTTCATTTTCAACAACATTTGTCTTTGTTATTCGCCCTTTAATAGTTTAATCCCTGGATTTGGCGGCAACGGCATGGCCTTTGTCATTGCTCCTAACTTTAGCATCCCAACCGCAGCTCCCGGCCAATACCTCGGCCTTTTTAACATCATAAACAACAGTAATGATACTGATCATGTATTCGCTGTTGAGTTTGATACGTTCCAAGATACAGTTGATCCCGACAATAACCATGTCGGTATCGATATCAATAGCATGAAGTCGGTAAAAAGTGCACCGGCTGGGTACTGGTACGAGAATGATCAGTTTAGTAATCTTACTTTGATCAGTTGTAAGCCGATGCAGGTTTGGGTCGATTATGATGGTCGTACCCATCAAATCAATGTAACAGTGGCTCCTTTTAGAATGCATAAACCTGAAAAACCGCTTATCTCTATTGTCAGAGATCTATCATCTGTTCTTTTGCAAGATATGTTCGTTGGTTTCTCATCTGCGGCCGGTTCGGCTGTGTCAGAACATTTTGTTCTTGGGTGGAGTTTTCGAGTAAAGGGCGAAGCTCCATTGTTGACCTTATCAAAACTTCCTGAGGTGAAGCAAAGGAGCTGGATGTGGATTATCATCTTGTTTGCTGTCCTCTTTTTATTTACCATCTTTTGTATCATCCCCTGCTTGATTATTTGTACCCCCATATGCCTCGTGCGCTGCATCTTGAGGAGGAGGAGAAAGTTCGCGGAGGAGATCGAAGATTGGGAAACAGACTTCGCCAAGAACCGAATGAAGTTCAAGGACTTATACTATGCCACCAAAGGGTTCAAAGATATTGGCCTTCTCGGAACAGGGGGCTTCGGGAGCGTTTACAAAGGTGTCATGCTGAAGACAAAGAAGGAGATCGCCGTGAAAAAAGTATCGAACAAATCCCAACAAGGGTTGAAAGAGTTTGTGTCTGAGATCGCAAGTATCGGTCGAATGAGTCATCGAAACTTGGTCCCTCTTTTGGGTTATTGTCGTCGAAAGGATGAGCTTCTTCTGGTGTACGATTACATGCCTAATGGAAGCTTAGACAAGTATTTGCACAGTAGCCCGGAGGTAGCTCTCGACTGGATACAAAGGATTAAAATCATTAAAGGTGTGGCATCTGCCTTATTTTTTCTTCACGAGGATTGGGAACAAGTGGTGATTCACCGCGACGTCAAATCCAGCAATGTCTTGTTAGACGCGAAGCACAATGGGAGACTTGGAGATTTTGGTTTGGCTCGGTTGTGTGGTCACGGTACGGACCCTGAAACCACGAATGTCGCAGGAACATGGGGCTATCTAGCCCCCGATCACGTCAGGACAGGACGGGCCACAACCGCTACTGATGTTTTTGCATTTGGGGTGCTTTTACTAGAAGTGGCGTGCGGGAGACGTCCTATCGAGGTTCAGGACCGCGTGAGTGGTGAGAGGGTGTTTCTCGTTGATTGGGTTTTTCAGTTTTGGATAGACGGAAACATCTTGGGTGCCAAGGATCCGAATCTATGGTATGATTATGAAGTAGGAGAGATCGAAATGGTATTGAAGCTAGGTTTGTTGTGCTCACAATCCGATCCGGAGAATAGACCAACTATGAGACAGGTGCTATATTATCTAAGGGGAGATGTGATATTACCAAATTTGTCACCTTCGGACTTGCGTGGGAGTGAGAGATTGTTGGGAATTCCAGAAGTGGGATTTATAAGTGAATCAAGCTTGTCAACCGGTGGATCTTCGATTACTAACTCTCTAGTGTCTGGTGGGAGGTGAGTTGTGAATTTTCTGTATGTTGCACAGTTGCATTTTATATGTAAAAAGAAGTGATCATAAAGATATAATACTGTATGATTAGTGTTGTACGTTGAATGGTTGAAATGAAAAATTATAAACGTAAGTTAAGTATGTCCATGTTGCGATAGATTTCCCTTCTGATTAATACTATGTTACTATTGTAACATCCCGACCGCCAATGTAGGTTACACCTTGTAGGTTACACCTACTTTCTTGGCTTGTGGATTCTACTCTCATTCGACGACCAATGCATTAATTTGGAATATTTGAAAGATTTGTTTATTGATCATACAGTGATTTTTGCTCTGTTTAGCTTCATTTACACAATAACAAAAATCATTTCTCAATAGATCTTCATCTTTGATTTACTTTAGTTTAAACACATTTAGCTTTAGAGTTCTCCATTGACAACCGAACAAAATAAATACTAATCTGCAATATCTGTAAAAAACAAAAAGAATTATAAAATTATTTTTTAAGAACGGATATTTGATATATGATCTGTTATATACATACATCTATATACATATATTTAAAAAATTATATATATAACTATTATATGTTATGTAACTATGTAAGTTTTATAATATTTTATTTATCAAATCAATTATTTTAATTACTGAAATTTGAGAAAATAAATATTTTTATTTTTATAATAAATTACTATTATTTTATATTTTTTAATTTGTAATTTCTTTGTACATATCTAATAAGATATTCGATTGACAATATAAATATACGGATAGCTACAGATTGGATCAAATTGAATAATTGTTCATTTAGATAAAACGAATCATATCACAAATACCTCTAAAAATATGAATTTTGGATTGGTGTCCACCCCTATTGATTAATCAAAGCACCATAATCAAGTTAACTCTGATGTAGTATGTTCATAGAAAACTAATTGTAACTATGATTACAATCTTCTTCTTCTTATTGTAGAATACAAATAAGAGGTAAGAAGATTTTGATTAGTGGAGAAATTTTTAAATCATTTTTGATTATCAGCCGGAGATTATGACAATTATGAATTTAATCACGGACAGTCAAACTAAAAAAAAAAAAAAACATATGATCTACTTGAAAACCTCTGGTTCCGTCAGAGGTGTTACTATCGTCTTCACCATCATCATCCAAAGTCAGCGATAATCATCACCACCCACTGATGCAAAGTCTATGTGCTCCGCCTCTGCACTTTCCGGCCACCGCACCTCGTCGCCGTATAAATCCGAAGTCCGTCGCTCGCTCAGCGAGGGCAGAGCTCAGAGAAGATAACGACCCTTTAATCCAATCAGCTATTCATTCAGCATCTCTCCGTCTGCGAGAAACCAATCGAACAGGCAATCTCCTTCTCTCTCTCTTATCTCATTTTATGTGTTGACTTTCTCTGAGGCATTTCGTCGAACACTTAACACTCGCTTTACCGTTTGATCAAATAGCTTAATTTGACTACAAAGGTTTCTAATTTATGCAAGCAGAGCCTTTATTCATCGACCCTTATGCCGCATGCTTCTTACCTCCTTACACAAACAAGGAACTGAACATCCCTGAACAACAACAACGTTACTGTCTTGCAACAAAGTTCATAGATGACAAACTGTTACAAACAGCTAAACTCATTGATGGACTAAAGCAGGTTACTTTACTTACTCCCATTGTCTCATTCTTAAGTCTATGGAAGTTAAGTTGTTTATATGTAATAGTGATATCACATCTTTGCAGGTTGTCTTGTTCACAGATGGAATGGATACTCGACCTTATAGGCTTAACTGGCCTACTTCCACTATGATCTTTGATGTTTCACCACAAAAGGTTTTCGATATAGCATCTGACAAGCTTCAAGGTTTGTGCTTTATACCCACAAGAAAAACATGTCCCTGTTTACTTCTAGTTTTGCTGGGACTTAGATGCTTCATAGTTATGTTTGGGGTTGTTACATGTTCCAGGTGTGGGAGCTAGGCTTCCTAAAGGTTGCATGTTCTTTCACATTCCTGTGGAATCAGGAGACATAGAGCAATGTTTACGCTCAAAAGGGTTTAGTGGGAATCGGCCAAGTATATGGGCAATGCAGGTAATGATATATGTTTTCTCACCAAAGCTTCTATCCTTCCCTGCAATTTGTATGAATGTTATGATTCTTCTTGTTCATAACAGGGCTTGCCTCTTGAGTCACAGTCGAATTTTGAAGCGATTCTATCAGCAATTAGTAGCTTAGCCATGAATGAAAGTTATCTCATAGGAGAATTGCCTACAGATATCACACATCAGGTTTTGATCTCTTAACTATCTTTGGACTTTCTACCTTGAACCAAAAGTATCCATTTTCGCTTTATAATCTTTGTGCGGTCTTGAGTGTAGTCGGATTTGAAGAAGTGGATGGAGAAGCTGTTCATGAGCAACGGTTTCCAGGTGAATATAGTTAGCTATGAAGAGATCGCTGCGAGTTTAGGTGTTGAATTACATTCACAAGGAAACCATGACAAGGTTATGTTTACCGCACAACAGCTCAGGTTTTCAGATGATCAGGTAATAATGATGTCACTCAATAAAGATACAACTCAGTAATGTCTCCATTACTTAAGCCAATTTCTACAACTAACTTTATCTTACAGATGGAGAAATGGAGAGAAGAGTTTGAGAGAGTGGAAGAAGATGGAGATGAACAAGGATTTGAAGAGCTCTGAAATAAACAACAATGTCTACGTTTTCTAAATAAAAAAAGTTCAGCTCAGGAATTGTCTCTGCAGTTCTTGGAGAAACTTCACAGCATTGTAATTTCAACTCATCTGTTCACACAGTCAACACAACTTTTGAACTGGAACAGAATTTGCCAACACTGTTTCCACTCTACTTACAGCATGTGTCATCACACCCATCAAGTTTACAGTTTAACTCAAGACAGACAAAGTAAACTGTTTCATATGTAATTTGTCTTTTATGAGTTGCTCATATGCAACTTTTGTTCAGTTTCTTTAATGGAAGCTTTGTTTATCATTTGATCGGTTTAGATAGTATTCTTTTTTTTAGATAGTATTCATAAATGTAAAACTTGTAAGGTTAAGTACAGGATTTGTCTGCAGTTATTGGAGCTGCAGAAACTAAAAGCATGAAAGATCGACAATTTCTAAAAGGGGTTTGTGAACTGTTTTGACGCATGAGTCCTACCAAAAATTTAAAAACCAGTCATCAAAATCACAGAATAAGGATTGTTTTTTGGAGATTTTTTGCATTGTTTGCGGATCTCACTGACACGTGGCGGCCCGCGATTAATTTTTTTTTTTTATTTAAAAAAAAAAAAAAACCTAAAAACCCTATTTGGGGTTTAGGGATAATTATGGTATAAGAGCATGTCCATTGAGGGGTTCTTAACTTTAACAAAGAAAAAATTAAGAACCGGTTCTTAACTTCTGCTAAGAACCCCTCCCTAAGAAACCCCCAATGGAGATGGTCTAAGAGCATCTCAATCCCACTCTATTTTTCATTCTAAAATAGAGTAACATTGGAGCAAACTCCAACTCTATTATAGAACCACTCTATTTTAGTGTAAAAAATAGAGTAAACCATTGGAGATGGTCTAAGGATCTATCTTCATGGTTGAAATGATACACAAAATAAGTTATATCTTAGCTTCACTGCGTTGTAATATCCACATGAATATCAATTGCTTTAATGAGATGAACAGACTATTTTCATCCTTCATCGACATGTCAATAAATTTTGCAGAGATTTGTAGATGCTATTCCTATGGATTTTCAAATTAAATAAAATGCATAAATAAATATCATATTATAAACACAGTCATTTACAAAGAAATCAACTCCAAATACAGATTAGAAAGATGGAAACCGCACAATAAAAAGCTTTCTTAAGCACACTTGTGGGTACACTCATTGGGTTGAATCCCAAGCCGAATAGGAAAACAAGTCCAATAAGCATCAAAAGTGTTGAAAATGAGGTGGTTCGGTTCACTACTCTACATAAGTGTTTTTAGTACTTGTAGTTGAATTTGACTTGGATCACATATCGCATCTTGATTTGTTCCGTATTGTACACAATGTACTCGTTGTACATTAACGCCCCCTGCCAAAAAAGCCAAACAAAATCAATCTGTGAATTTATGTAATTTTGATTTGGTGCAAAAAATGTGTTGAAACAAAAACAAAGGGAAACCTTGGAGCTTGAATGATCCACTGGTTTGCCAAGTGGAACAACAACACCATCTTCTAGTGTCTTAGCCTCTGATGGGTTTGGTGCTGTTTTCCCCACACCTTTTGTGCTGCAACCATCAGTCACAAATCAAGTATTTTTGTACAGTAAAAAACATGTAAAGTATAATTCATCGCCAAAAATTTTGTGATGTATTAATGAGATTAGCTGTGTACCTTAGCTTCCCCGGAGGCAATTTATCTGCGTTATAATCCGAATATAGAAGCTCATTCATGTCTCCCAAAGCAACCTAGACAAGTTTTGATCATTACGAAACATAAAATGTCAGTTTATGTTCAATGCTATAGAGGTCGTGCTAATACATAGGACCATTATGCTGTTTTCAATATAAACTGAGAAGAGAGTATACCTCGCAGAGGAGCAGAACTCCGTCATTAGCACCGCTGTTAGCGTAGCAATAGTTTGCACTCTTGGAGAACATGTCGGCAAAGTAAACCCCTTTTCCAAACATGTAACCAGTTACAGGCGCTTCCGGCGGAGCTATCCGAAGACCTGTTTGGTTGTCTCATAGTAGTTCAGTTTACTATGCAATGAAAATATAGAGACCAAACTAATAACAAAAAACAGAGGAACCTGTTACCTTGAGATAAAATACCAGCCCAGTTAGTGAGTCGTGACCCATGCCAGAGTAGCATCCTGTTGTTCGAACTTGTGAACTGCCAAGAAAAGTTTTGTGTTACAGTGCCAAAATGAGAAATCCGAATAGTACTGCACGGTAAAAGACAAGCTTGAAATAATGTAACATACCTGTTGGAATCGATCATCTTCACCAGCTCTCGAAGCTCTAAATAGTTGAGCAATCTCAACTTTGTATCCCGAATGCGTTTTTGCATGAGTGTTCTCCATGTAAGTGGCAACCTATTTTCGCAAAATGGAGAAGACAGCAAAAGGTGTAAGAAACACAGACATGTTTGAAATGCTCGTAAGAAACAAATGCTCCTTCCATATACCATAGAGAACTCTTCTGAGTCGGCTCGTACTGGCGTTAATCCACAATTAAGTTGCTGGTAGTGATAATACAAAGGATCATCCTACAGCCATTGCAAAACCATATCATTAGAGAACTATATGAAGAAGTACTTGATACCTTAAAACCACATAGACTGACTGACTTACCAGCAATCCCGGGTCGATGGACAACAACTTTGTTGCGAGTTCGATTTCACCTAATGCCTCAACCTGATATTAAACTGTGATCTGTTAAAAACTAAACATAACATGTAGCACCAGACTATTAATTTTCTGAAGGCTAAAACTAGTCACGTAGAAAAACAGTAGAAAGAGTTACCATTTCTATTTTCTGTTTCAACTTTTGGGGAGTGTCTATAACAAACTGACCTGTTGCAACTCGCAAGTAATAAGTTAGTGAATGTTTTGTCATAATATCATTCTTCATATGCTTAAATTTTCGCACAGATATGAACTTACTCATTTTCTTGAAACCAAAATCATGGGGTATCACAGTATAGAACTCTCTGCATCAGTAATGAAACAAAGTTAGACTAGCTCGATTCCAATTTCTTTGTGAAAATAGTTATATATTCCACTAAACGCGACACTTAGTCAAGAAATTAACCAGATGCATACCCACTCAGTTCCTCAAGCCTCGCTTTATCAAACCGGCCCATTACCTCCGAGATTCTCTTCAACACTTCATAACCCTAGAGAGATCCAAGCAAGAGCTATTATCTGATAACAAAACAAAATACAAGACCACAAAAAACATTTTCTATTTTTACCTTTGTTATTGTGGACTTGCTTAGCTTGCCAAGTGGCAATTTGTTAGCGTTGTATCCTTCAAAGTTCAACATCGAAAATATATGAGATGCAGAATGACAATCAGGCAAATAACTAAGAAATTATGTATTGATATAAGCAAAGGAATCTCGATCATTGCTAGTTCTGGCCTGACTTAAATGAAGTAAGGAAGAGACTAACCTATTTCCATCATGTGCTGTGCCATCATGCTTACATTGCATATAAGAGAGATGAATTTGGCAACCTGGGGATCAAGTTTTGATTCCTCAGGTTTAACTTCAGAAGATGATTTGGGAATATCATTGACCTGAAAAGAATTTTTTTTTTTGCAAATTTAGAGAAAATGCATTCGAACAATGAGAAAGCTTGCTTGAAGAAATGAGTGTCTCATTCCAACAGATACTTTCGAGCATGCCACATCAAAAATTGTAAGAATGAAGTACAGAGGCATCAGTCAAGATTCCGAAACACTCACAACAGCTGAATCATTATCGTCTTTGCCATAGTCCATTTCGAGCCATGTATAGAGCTTGGGATGAGGTATAAACTCCTTTCTGTCAGACCAAGTATTCCTTGTCTTATCAAGGAACTTATTGCTAAATATATCTATTGCACGATCCCATGAGTTAAAAGGCCCGTCTAATTTACTCTGTCCTTTCACACCAACTCTTCCCCATCTGAAGTAGACCATATATGTCTTCTGGTTATCAGACTCTGCGGATGAATCACACAGATTCATGAAAAGATGGAATTAAGAAAGACAACAAAAGCAATAAAAGCTAAAATGGATTCTTCAAAAACAATACAATCCTATTCATACCTAGCACTTGCATGACAAAGAACTTGTTATTAT
This sequence comes from Sinapis alba, assembly GCA_012274485.2. NCBI lineage: Eukaryota > Viridiplantae > Streptophyta > Magnoliopsida > Brassicales > Brassicaceae > Sinapis > Sinapis alba. The sequence continues at coordinate 14,029 of MU106616.1, forward strand.
TATCCCTGACATTTGTCTGATTCAACATGGCATCATAAACATCATCACCCTACAAACATTCAACAAAAAAAAAAAAAAAAAAAAAACTCAAATCAATCTGAAAGAAATGGGCACATACATGAACACGAAAAGATGAAAGAAATTAACTTGCCCTTTGTAGAACATGGTACTGGCTCTTTATGTTATCAGGAATCCACTGATCCAACACCGCTGCTCCCTTCTTTGTAGCAGTTACGATCTTCTCTTCTTTCTTTTCTTCTTCAAAACCATCATCGTCATCTTCAGCTCCATCTGTCCCTGAAAATGTCAGTAAAAATTGGTATAAGTGTTCTAAAAATCGGTCTAGATTGCGCCTAGGCAACAAGCAAATCGGACCTAAAAGAAACATGCTTTTAGAACAACTTAAAAAAAAAAAATGGTCTACGCCTTCAAAAAATTGGTCTAAACCTCCTACTAAGCAATAATACCCTATGAAAAACTAATCATCGTCTAGCGATTTCTTGAACATTGTAAACTATTGTAACAGATGCAAGAAGATTGCGTATTAAAATTAAAGTAATTGCTACAGAGATTTAACGTGGTTCACTATCTCCAACTAACTAATGCTACCGAGTCAGAACAGATTCAATTCAAGGCATATCAACCTAAACTATGCCAAATAAACCAATTCACCTGACTTGACTTGGGCACTGGAATCGTTGTTTGCCTCATCGCAGAGCCTCTCGAGAAGTTCCTTTTTGGTACCAGTTGCAGCTACGCCTCTCTTACTAGCTTCCTCGCGCAACTCCTTCACATTCATCGCACGAAGCTCGCCAATCGCAATCAACTTGTTCGATTCATCATCACCATCCGAAGAATCTACAGTTCGTTTCCTCTTCCTCTTTGATTCGTCCTTCTTCGCGTCTTCTGCGATAGCCTCTTCAAGCCTCTCCACCTATCGAAACACCAAAATTTCAAAATCTGAATCGAGAAGAGAAGATTTTCAATGCGATTAAGAGAGATGAATACCAGAACGGATTTGAGTCCGGTGGTGCTAAGTCCGCGCTCGGCGAGCTTTGCTCGGAGTTCGTCGACTTTGAGCTTGTTCGCCATTTTCGTCGTCTTCTCTTGAAAGCTGAGTCTGTGGTTTACTTTGGAGGAAGAGAGTTCGCGCGAGCATTTGAAGAGGTCTCTTCTTCGTCAGTGTCTTCTCTTGTAAGCTTTAGGGATTTTCTTTTCCCTTTTCGAAATTCAAAAAGTTATTTTTAAAGAAAATTGAAAAGTTCTCGCTGGTTTTTGATATTGCCCTTTTACCCTCGGAAACAACCCCCGTATATTAGTATAGATTCCTAAATGTACCCCTGACCTTTTCAAATGGATTTATTTAGTCATGTATTCTGTATTTCCCACTCTTTTTTTTTTACCTTTGATAAATTGATGGCAAATAAAATCAGGAAAGACTAATTTTTTACTCCCTCCGTTTCATATTACTTGTTGTTGTAGGAAAAAATTATCATTTCAAAATAAATGTCGTTTTAAAATTTCAATGCAAAATTTATTAATAAGATTCTCCATTTTATTTTTCTATTGATTGAAATATGGTTAGCTGTATAGGTAATTGTGTCTTTATTTTGGAAATATACAAAATTATATGTTTTTTTAATATGTGTGCATAAACCTAGAACGACAAGTAATATGAAACGAAAAGAATATTATAAAAAGAGTTAACTTTTGTGCACAGATTTTTAAAGATTCAAATCGTGACGGACCGCACTACTCCGCACCACTGTTAATAGTAACAAAAAAAATTATATATACTTATATATCTTTATATTTTTTGTTACTATTATAACTATACTTCAGCTATTATGTATGTTATTATTCGGAGTCTAAATCTTTTTTTAAAAAACTGTGTTTCCATGTGTTGTTTTAAAGAAAAAGTAACAAATACATATCTTAATAATGAAAACAAAATTAGATGTAAAAATAGTTGAATTTTTTTTACATATTTTTCAAGAGTTTATTTTTTGTAAACAGATTTTAACTCTTTTCGGATTTTTTTTTTTTTTTTTTACTTGTGTTGTATTGATAATATTTTAAAATAATTACGCTTTTGTAAAAAAAATGTTAAAACAAAGTAGTTTTTACCCAAAAAAAAAATATTGTTTCATTTCTTGTTGTTGTTGGTAGTGGTTAAGGTTCGCCACTACTCTGGCATTTCCAAGGACGTGCCTACAAATCACCACTAACGGATTAAAGGAATGTGTTGACTACTGATCATAATTACTATTATTAAAAACGATTTATCATTTTTTTTTTTAAAGACAAAATATAATTTCCAACAGTCAAAGCAATATGCTTATCAAAGCAAAGTCTGTAGGTGTGTATATTGTCATACTTACTACCTCTTTGTACTTGAAACACAATAAATTATGTAGAGATAGGCAAGCTCTAATTGTTTTCTAGCTATATTAGACCAAAATTAGACATGGGCGGTCAGATGTCCAACCGATTCAAAGATCAATTCGGATTCAGATTTTATGGAATTAAAAATGTGATATAGACCAAAATTAGACATGGGTGGTCAGATGGCCAACCGATTGAAGATTAATTCGGGTTCAGATTTTATAGAATTACAAATTTAATCACATTTGGATATAATAAAAGTTTGGTTACTGTCGGTTCGTGTTTACTCAAATTCAGTTCAGATATATTAATACATTGAGAACTCAATAGAGCCCGTTTTCAGATTCAGTTTTAATTCATGTTTCAGTTATCCAAATACTTATTTGTGACTTGAAAAACATATTTAATTTCAAGAACCACAAAAAAGAAAACTTAAACAAATTTTCATTAACAAGGTTAAAGTGGTTGTTAAAAAATTAAAAACATAAACAAGTTAAACTAACAACTCTATAAACAAACATATGAAAAAGAGAAATGCCATAGAATAGCTCTAAACAAATTTTTATCACAAAATAGTATTTAAAGAAAAGAATGACCAAAATGTTTCATTAAATAGATAAATAAACACTTATACCTATAGGGTTAAGTAATTTTTACTTAGAGTTTAGAGTTAAAGAGTTGGTTTGTAGTTAGGGTTTCAAATTTTAAAAAATAAAAAATTAAAATTAAAATTTTGAAAACAAAAAAAGAAGTTATTTTGATCATTTTTAGTGTTATTTTCATGCAAAAACTTTAAAATTGGCTATTTGAGAGAATTGCCCTATGAAAAATCATTTAAACTTTTAAAAATATAATAATTTCAAAACTTTTGAATAAAACTTAATTATAATCAAACTTTATTGTTAAACATAAAATTTTCAGTATTTGACTAATAATCAAAAATATACAGTAAACTAACATTAGAGTTAATTTTTCATGTCATAGATATTTATTGGAGTACTTATTTTGGATTGAGATTGTATTTGGTACAAGGATTTTTTGGGTTTTCAAAAATTTTGTATTATTCGGATATATGTTTGGATTCGAGTTTGGTTCAAATAAAACCCAAAACTCAAAATATTACAAGATCTATTTTTTCAGATATTATACCAGATTCACTTCGGTTCAGATATACCTTTTATTAGATTGGATCGGTTTGGAATTTCAGATTCGTCTTTTTCCATCCCTACCTAGATAATGTATAGTTTGGGATAAAATGTTCCCAGCCTAAGAGCATCTCCAATGTATTACTACATTTTTTACTCCAAATTGGTGCAACACCAAAATGGAGTTAAGTTTTACTCCAATGTATTACTCCATTTTACACTCCAAAAATATTATTTTTAAATTATTCTATTTTTATTTTATTAATAATTGTAAATAATATCTTATTCTTATAAAAATTTACAAACTAACCTCAATTATTTATGTTTACAATATTTTTTAAATATAAATTATTTTATGTAAAATTATTAAATAATTCTTTGTGGAATATACTACTTCTTTCATGTTATTGTATTATTTTAAATATTATTTAAGTTAAAATTAAAAATTAAAAATTCAAAGGACCATTTTATAAATAAAAAAAGTTCAACTCCAAAATGGAGTAATAGGTAAGATTACTCCATAAATGGAGTAACCCTAGCCATTACTCCATTTTGAAGTTGAAAATAGAGTGAGGTTGGAGAAGATTTTACTCTATAATCATGTTTGAAATTGAAAATGAAGTAGGGTTGGAGATGTTTTAAGGGATTAGCACACGTTTTAGAGTACTAGAAACAATTCTGAAGAATTTAAATTTCTCATGTTGTTCATGTGCCATTACTCGCTAGTAAAATAATAGTTCTTTATAACCATATGTAATAAAATTTGACTCTTCAATAATCATTTTTGAAAAAAAAAAATTATGTTGGCCCTCATACTCAAAAGAAAAACCAATATGGGCTTGAGTTCTGATCATTCATTCATTTGCAAACGGTGACACCGGTTCCGAACTGCCATACATGTAATGTGCATAATCACAAGTCAACAGATGTGGACGAATACATGAGGGAGGGTCTTCACTCTTCAGGCCATCTTGAAAACTGAAAAGCCTTAGAATTAAATTTTTATTATATTTTTTAGCTCACTGTTATGAATGTGTATGTGCGTGTTAATATTTAGCAAAATGAATGTGTGTAAAATATAAGCACATGTTGGTGGAAGTCTCTTCGGTTAGTGTTTGACAAAACAAGCTTGTTTATGTTTTTGTAGCAAAATGTTTGGGTTTGAATTTTAAATATATACTTCATGTGTTTTAAAAATGTATGTTTTGGAGTTTTCACATATATTAAAAACTATAAATTTACAAAACACAATTTTTTAAACAAAAATTTTAGCCAATATAAATTTTATAAACACAATTTATTTTAAACTTTTATTATTATTATTAACTAATAAAATACATTAAATATAAAATGTATTACTTTAAAGCATTTTTTCTAAAACATGATATTTTCTAAAACAAAATGGAGTATATAATTTCTATAAATCAGTGGAAAGACTCACAAAAAATTTGGTGTTCTACAAATAAAACTATTTATCATATATTTTGTAAACAGGAGTAAAGAGTTTATAATAGTACATTCTCATAATAGTAACAAACAACACTTTTAATGACAAGAAGCTAGTGTTCTAAAATACGCTATACGATAGTCGGACGATTGACTATTGTAAAACGCATGAATGTATATATGAATGTATATTTGTACTATATACGGTAGATATTCTAAATAAAATATTATAGTAATAAATAAAATAATTATATGTAAATAATTAAAAATATAGCAAACATGATTAAATAAATTATATATTATAATTATTTATCTAATATTGAAAAAAACATAAACTGATATGAATGAAATCAAATGAATTCAAAAGAATCAAACACCATATAAGTACCGTATAAATTTTATTAAAATATAATTTATAAACTCTAAGCATATAAATATATGTATAAACACCATATAAATACTATATAAATGATGTATTTGCACCCGTCCAAACGATCACCGTATTATTCTATCGTATAGTAAAAACAGTACATTGAACTGTTGAATAGCGTATATACATCGTATATACGGTCATACCAGCTGTATTTTAGAACATTGTAAAAAGTATAGACATGCCTCTGATTATTTTTATAAGAGAAAAACTGTTTATGCAACCTAATTTAAAAGGTTATATTTATGGAACCAGAATAGATAAATAAAAGGAATCAAACCAAGACTTAGTGGAAATATTTAACAAGTTTTATAGTATTTTCTTTTGATTATATTTATCCTAGATGACTTACTAGGAAATATTTTATAATATTTTGGAGATTTTTTTTGTTAACAAAAGAAAATTGGAAGATTTCCAGATAAGTCATTTTTTAAAAAGATATAAAATTAATTGTAAAAGTAACATTTGCATTGATCAGAAGACTTTCGTATAAGTCTTCTACGATCAGAAGACTTACACAGAATCTTCTGACGAACATATCTGAAAAAAATTCAAAAATCATTGTGAGGTTCATGTTTAACTTCTGCAAGCATACATCACTTCTTAATGAAAGTTAGTCATTTGTTCTTAACCAAGAATCATGAACTTGAGTAACTCTAGTAAGCTTATAAATTTTGAAATAAAAGAGTTGGAATTTCGGGATGAATTAAAAGAGAAAGTGAAGGGGAAATGGTTTGTGTGTATAAGAAATAAAATTATGAAGATGTGGATGTTGGTTTCATGTGCATTTAGAGCTTGAAATTGTTTGTTCATGGTGGTTGATGTATTGATGACAATAGCAACACAAACAAGAGTGGGTAGTTGATTGTTGATAAGATAACTGAAATATTGTAAATAAAAGAGGAAGATAAGGATGACTGAGTAAAATAATAATTTTCAAAAAAAAAAAATCAAAATAATGGCATTTTCGTAAATAATTCAAACTTTAGGGTGAATAAGACAAATGAAATTTATTTTAAAAAAATCATGACTTAATTTTGTGTTTCACTTTGAAGTCATCTCCAACTCTACTACATTTTCTATTCCAAACATTATTTTGGAGTAAAATCTTCTCAACCCACTCTATTTTAACCCAAAATAGAGTAATGGCTTGGGTTACTCTATTATGGAGTGATTTTATCTATTATTTCATTTTGATGTTGAATTTTTTTTTTATGAAATAGTCTTTTAAATATCTAATGCTTTTATTTATTACTTAAATAATATTTTAAAATGATACAATAATATAAATACATAAGATATTCTATTATTTAATAATTTTACATAAAAATAGATAACATAATTAAAAAACATAAATACTATAAAATAAATATAACATAAGACTTACAGTCGCGTTTCACTATTGTGAAAGGACTTGTTCATTTTGAAAGAAAAATATGTTACATGACAGTATAATTTTACAATAACATGATAATTGAGGATAAGCGTGAACTTGATGCACCAATTGAACTTGGAAGAGAAGCTCCACCTGCAAATATCAAAATTGCAGAAGATGAAATTGTCTTATTTTAAATTTGTTTTGCTCGATTTAGGAATATCAAAGATAAAGAAGCTCATTTTTTCATTATGAAATACATTACTTGATCATTTGTAATAAAAAAATATTCTAATACTCATTATTGAACCAACTTATATATTTTTTTTTTTTTTTTTTAGATTTCTTGTACTTTTAATAATAAATGATTAGTTCAAATAAATTATATTTTAAGGAACTTTGTAAAAATAATATAATTGAAGTTAATTAGTAAATTTTATAATTATAAGATATTATTAATAATTATTAATTAAATATATTATTTCGGAATAAAAATTGAAGTAATGCATTGAAATAAAATCTTACTCTATTTTAGTATCATACCATTTTAAAACAAAATATAAAGTAATATATTGGAGATATTCCGGGTTTTGAATCAATTTTGCAAAAAACCTTATTTTTAAACCCAAAATACCAAAGTAAATTACTGAACACAGCTTACAAATTTAAATTTATGATATCTCTTGCGGTGTCAATGACCCCATAACTCTTCATGTGGATCCGCCCCTGCATATTTGTCTAACAGAGTTTACATGACAACTGATTGTCGGGTGAGACATGTAAAAGAAGAGAGAGATTTCGACCAACAACAAGAACAAAAAGCAGAGAACATGCAAAGGCCCAAAATAACATCACTAGTGGTTAGTGGTGTTAGATACAGAGTACCAACGACATGTTCAGTTGTTCACAGTCCATATACCAACTGCCTAACATAACAGCCTGTCCTCATCCTTATCCCCTAACCCTCACTTTAACTTATTTAAAGAATATATGTTTTCTTAATTTATAAACTGATTTGCAAAGTAGACAGGATTTTCCAAAGAAACGATTCTTTCTAAAGTGGGGTTGCTGGGCTAGCGGCTGAGGGCAAAAAGCCAGGGGTTTATTGCAGTTTATGTCAAAAGAGACAAAAAATAACATTATCATAACACATTATGAAGTCAAAATTTAAATTGCTTACTATAATCATACATACATTAACTTAACTTTTAATAGTTCAAAGGATTCATCTATCATTGCAATCCCATTGACGACATTGCTTAGGACCAACGGGTCACACGACAGGTGCACGATCGACTTTGCACGCTCCATCCTTCGCCCTCAAACCCCGGAGAGCTTAGGAATCTAGGTGATAGTATCCCGATCAAACAGCTGACGAAGGGGATGAGCAAAACAAGGAGTCTACAGGACGGGGTTCAACTAGCAGAGACTCTTGGAACAGCTAGAGTCAGAAGTCCCCAAGTTAGCGTTTCAGAATTCTTTATCATTACTTTGAATCTTTGGGTTTAGACATTACTTCGGTGATCTTGAATCGTTTTATTAAAAAATGAGACTCCTGACTCCAGCTGTTCCAAGAGTCTCCGCTAGTTGAACCCCGTCCTGTAGACTCCCTGTTTTGCTCATCCCCTTCGTCAACTGTTTGATCGGGGATTACATGGATTATATCTGTTTGCACAAATACCTCGACGAGTGCCGCTCGTTAATACATAGAGTCCAATCAGCATATCTTGAGTCCGTTCTTTCAGCTTTCAGTTTTTCAGTGTCGGCCTAGTAGAGTATTTTTGCCCTTTAGGTTATTTTAGATATTATGTTCAGGAGTCTTTGAATCTTCTCTTTGGTGACGGATTTAGGCGGTTTAGATGTAGTTGCATTCTTGAAATGTAGATAGCTTCTTCTATATATACATCAACAGCAGTTGATGATTAGTTTTATTTTGTGTTACTGCATTCAGGCATGGGACAAGGTGGGATCAGAACTCAGTTACCAACATCAATGTGGTAGAGACATGGAGCACTGAAGTTAACACCAGTTTTGAAAGCATTTGATTTTTTTTATACTTCAAACCGGGTTTAATTTGGGATCATGGTTAGGTTTATTTAAAATTTGTTATCAATGGAACCTTTTTTACTAACTCTGAACACTTTTAATAGCAAAGATAGTGAATTCTTTTTGCATATGGGGTTATCTATTCTATTAAAATAGAGTCGCTATTTTATCTACTATAAAAAGTCATACTAGAACCATTTTATTAGGACCATTTCATTTACTAACATAACATATTAAATAATATTTATACATATTTCGGTAACATCCTAACATTTTAATAACTGAATTTTGTTATGAAAGATATTCTCATCAAAATTTGGAGATGAAGAATATTTTTTAGCATTACTATAATCATTACGTGCTTAACAAACATATCTTCTTAGCAATTGATTACATATAAATGCAAAAAAACTCCTCTTCAAGAGCAATTAGTTTATGTTTTCTGTGGTAATAATAAGAGCATCTCCAACAGGAGTTCTTAAGGGAGAGTCTTTAGCGAAAAAATAATTAAATAATCAATAGACTCCACCAAAACCTAAGGATTCGATCCTTAAAACTCCTAAATAAGAATCGATCATTGCACTATTTGCGACACGTGTCGACCCGTGATTGGTTGATATATATATATATATATATATATATTTTTTTTAAATCTGAAAAAAAAAAAAATTAAAGACTCCCCTAAAAAATCTATGGTTGCGGATGCTCTAAGAACATAAATCTGAAGTATGTAATATATTTCTTAAAATAATGGTTGACAATTTTTTTTATATCTTAAATATAGCATTAACTAATTCAGTTTAGTTACATATTAACATTTCAATAATGCAAATTCCCTAAAAAGAAATCTAATAAAATTAGTAAAAATTCATATAAAACTAATGTTTAAAATTAAACTTTTAAATATGTTGTTAAATTTAAAATTAAAAAAAAAACAAAAACAGGTGGTTAATATATGATTAGTAAAGTTTCATCAAATATAAATTGCACAAAGTATTAAATTTCCAAAATAATATTATATATACAAAATGATATAAAATTTATATCTTTATAACATATTTTATATTTTAAATGTTACTTTAAAATAAATATATATCCGCGCGGACGCGCAGGTTCACTTCTAGTAAGAAAATTAAAACATTGATCATTAATTAGTATGTAATGATAGCTAACTAAATAATCACTTACTACCTATATCTCTATAAAGCCAACAAAAGTTATACTAGTACTAGTTAAAGAAAAAAAGATCAATGAAACAAGATACTTGTATATGAAGCTGGGGGCGATACCACGACGCAAAGAACCCCTTTCACGATGCAACTGGTCGTCGAGGACCAATAAAGAGAAACTCCACCGCCTCAAAATAGCTTATGGTATACGATAGTATCATCATTTTATGTTGTCTTTTTAACATCTTATCATTTTATATTGTTGAATTAAAATTCAATACTGTATGTAAATAATGGCATCTTGGAATACTAAAACACATTCACTATACTCTGGCCTACTTCACCCAAGTCTACTAGGAGTATTATACTATTCTATTTCTTTTCAAAAAAAAAAGAAGTCTACTATTCTATTTTTTTCTAAGATCGTAAAATAACTAATTTTGTTACCGTTTTCGTTTAGACTACAGAGTTTTATAATTGACAAATATAATCATAAACATATTGTGACAAAAGAAAACATATTAATCAAATTATTCTAAAAGCTTTTCTCGAAGCTAAAAGAAATTGTTCCATGTGTTATGTTCTAGATTTGATCTTCATGGAAATATTCAACAGAGAATCATTGTTTTAGTTAAAACTGATAGATAAGTTATACATTCCACATTAAAATTAGTTTTGTAAGTATATGAAGCTTTTAGATCATTCGAAAGAACCCCAAGACATTGCTTTTGGCATCACTATATCATATTGGTTCAATTTTTTTTTGTAGTTATCAATTATGAAGATTAATGAAATTTAAATCATAAAAATACAATTTATTATAAATTATGTAAATCAATAAAATAATTCATGAATTCTTCAGTATATTTTTCGTCAAATCTCTAGTATGATAAAAATTGAACTGTTTCGATTTTTTCAAAAATCAAAAAGCAGCTAATACATCTCAAATTGTCGTTAAAAATATATAACTGTTTACCGATTATATAATAATGGACAATTCTCTTAATAACATTTTTAAGTTTTTTTCATAAAAATAGTCATAGAAAAATAAAATGACCAAAATAGCTTTTTTTTTTTTTTTGAAATTTTCAATTTTTTTTTTTTTGAAATTTGAAATCTTACCCCAAACCCATCTCTTAACTCTAAATCCTAAAGTTTAAATTAGTTAACCATAAGAGTATAAATGCATATAAATAACTTTTTTAGCTTCTAAACAAATCTATTTTGATCATTTTCTTTCTTAAAAACTATTTTTGTGAAGAACAAACTAAAATGAGCTATCTAAAGGAATTTTTCTATAATAATTTTCATAATTTATAATAAATAAAATTAGTATTTTATAGTTTATTTTGCATATCACATTTAAAGCGTAACTAAACATATTTTACTACTCCCTCCGTTTCGCAAAGAGTGTCGTTTTGAAGTTTTATTTTTGTTTCATAAAGAATGTCGTTTTCTATTTCAATGCATAATTTATTAATTTTATTTTCCAGTTTAATTTTCTATTAGTTGAAATATAGTTAAGTGTATGGGGAATGATGTTTTTATATGAAAAATATACACAATTAAATGTTTTCTTAATTCGTGTGCACAACTCTAAAACGACACTTATTATGAAACAGAGGGAAGAGTAGTATTAAACGAAATGGCTAATTTTGACTAAATGAAAAAAAGAGAGAGCTAATTATGTGTCAAAGACTGAAAAGCCATAATAGACGTGGTCGTCTTTGGGAGTGAAAAGACAATTTCGAAGTTACTTCCTTTCTCTCCTATCGTCATCATCCTTCCTTCCTTCCTTCTATATAAACCTTCCTCTCCCTCTTTCTCATTTCACATCCCTTCGAAACCATTCTTCTATTGAGAGACAGAGAGAACACAGACGAAAGTTTCAACCTTTATTCTCTGTTCTATCTCTCTTTCTCTCTTTCAAGAAACCACACATGGCTCGTTCTCTCTCTAACGTTAAGATCCTATCTTCTCTCGTCTCTCAAGAACTCTCCAATGCAATCTTCCGGTAACATTCATTATGCTCTGTTTTCTCTGTTTTTTTTCTAGTTATGCTCTGTTTTCTAAACGGCATCGTTTTGTGTTTTAACAGACGCGGTTATGCGGCCACGGCGGCGCAAGCAAGCGTTGGGAAAAGTGGAGCGGTTGTTTCGGCGGTGATGAAGAAGAAAAGGGGAGTGGAAGAATCGACCCAAAAGATTGCTTGGATTCCAGATCCCAAAACCGGTTATTACAGACCGGAAACCGGTTCCAAAGAGATTGACCCAGCGGAGCTACGAGCAGCTGTCTTCAACAACAAGCAGTGATGATGAATTAACTGAAAGGAAGCTCTGTTTTTCTGTTAATTGTTTTTAATGTATTTGGGGAATAGGGTAATGATCCTGTGCGGTGAACCCTATTTTTGTCTGTCTGTTACGTGCGATTCTGCAGTTAATAATATAGAGAAGTCTTTTGGTTCCTCTACTTTGTAACAAAAGGATCGATGGATGTATGAATGTATTCTATGATATAGTTCTCCACTTATTTACTTGTTAGTTTCAAACTTTTTAATCTAGCTTAAAATAATTAACATTTGGCATTGATCATACAAAAATTCATCAGGATGAGTGTTTAACTTCTAATTAAATTTATAAATTTATAATGAAAATTTTCTAGATAGCTTTTTTAATTTATTTTCATAAAATAATTTAAGAAAAAAATATTTGAAATATTTTATTAAATAGGTAAATATATGTGTAAAATTATATTAAAATACAAAATAACCCAAATGAACGAAAGAATAATTCGAAATTGTGATTATTGACGGAAATACAGATTTATAGTTTTAATGATTTTGGAAAACGTTTTTGTATTAGAAAGGACATTGTACTGTAAGCATAGCATACAATATATCAATAACTAGCTCATAAAATGAACTTTATACCATTAGTTAAACAGTATTGAACATAAGAAAAATAAGAATGACTAAAGTTGTTTTCATCTAATTAGCAAAATATAAGTTGAACTGCGAAGAAACTTTTTCTCCCAAAATAGTTCTCGCTAACTAACCAGTCAGAATCCATATATATATATATATATATATATATATATGTTTGTTAACTATATAAATCAGTATTAACAAAAAGGGTATAGAACTCGAGTAATGAGATCAATATTTGGGTAAATCAGAAACAATCAACATGATCTCGAGTTTGGATGGTTCAAAGATTTGTAGGACCTCAACACTACATGACTGTAAATTTTCGTTCAGATTCATGTATATACAGCTTTGCAGGAAAATGTTCAATTATTGCATATGTGTGTGTCAACTTTTATGATTAACCTGAGAGATAACATATTATAAGGAATGTTGTTATGAATTATTGGCGTATAATTTAAGCAAAGATAATGGTATTGCATGATAGTAAAACTATAACAATTCGATACTATTAATAAATATGAATATACGGTGGTGTTGCTTGCATGGATAAAACCGACATAATATTGCCTTGGTTATCTAATTGTTAAATATTAGCTTAGGCTGCTCAGCAATTGGCACTTGGCAATGCAATTAGCGTTAACTACTTGACATAAGCATCCTTTTATATTATTGTCCTTGATTAACATAGATTAGTTTTAAAATATGTTTTGTACTTTCGGTGTTTCGACCGTTCGTTTATTATATTTTTCGCAGATTAAGTGTCTGTGTTACGTTAGAATACATGATCTTAACTTTATCTCTTTGCTTTCATCTAACCACACATTCATCATGATTATAAAATGTTTATTTTTATATTAATTAGTGAAGATATCTACTCATTAAAAGAGATATATCATTTAAAATAATTTTTAATTTATATACATTTACAAAATATTTCATTAACTTTTTTTTTAATTTCATAAAATGCAGATCAGAATCGTCCGACTAATCAAAAATTGTTTCTTCAATATATTAGATGGTATATAACAAAGCAAGAGGGACTAAAAAGTTTCGAAGATTGTATTTCATTGACAATATCATTTTGAAAAACTAGTCTCCATATATCAAATATACTTTAATTGGAATATATATCAATATATAATTTATGTAAATATATTTGGATGGACCCATATTGTAACTTCAGCCTAAAAGTAGGTATATATTTACGATAAAATTCCTACATTTGATAATTTATGCAATCTTTTATTTTGGTTTTTACCAGACGGCTATGGAGTTTCGATTTTGTTCAATTTTATGAATAAAAGAAAAAGAAGTATTTGCCGGTATGTGAAGTTGAAGAATTCAAAAGGGCGAAGAAACATAAGACGTGTCCCTGTCTTCTTTTGAAGAGTCAATTATGCTCAAAGGCTCAGAGACTTCTTGAGAACGACTTATTGAGAGAGGCAACTTGGTACAACGAATCTATCAACATTGAATTTTCTTTTACTTGACTATAAAAATAAACATATATAATTGAGTCTTCTCTTTTGTTGCATGTTATTTTATTCTTAGGAGGTAGGTTGTTTGTTAATTCCTATCCAATCATTTTATATACAGAATTTGTATATGAATGCGTGATTCGGATGATTACTCTAATAGTTTAGCAAAATATATAGTAATACAAATTTTGTTTTTTTACTCCCTATACTTGAAAGAAAAGTTTTCGCACATGTTTATAGAGTAAACATTAGATGATCTTTAATCCCTGTGATTTGTATATAGTTTGATACTAAGATAACAAAAATTGGTAAAAATAAATCTGCCTCTTTTCTAATACCTAACCTTATAAAGTATGTTTGGGATAACTACACAATATCATGCATTGAAAATTTGAAATAAAGATAATACAAACGAAAAAAATAATTTGGCAATGGAAGAGTCTGAGCTTCTAGGCTTATGGCACCTTTTTGGGCTCAACATCAACTTATCATTTACCATAACTGAATTACAAGGTTTTGAGTCAAAGATCTTCAATTTTTAGTACCATGTCCAAAATGAACTCCTGCTCTCATATCTCTTCCACTATATAAATGAAATGATGATTTTTTTTTTTTTTGTTGATTATTCCATTTTCTATTCTATTTTGCAGTAAATTACGGAATGTGGTTGAAAAATGTTCTAAATTTTTTTTAACCACATGGATAATAAAACAATCTAATATTATCTAGGGCTTTTTTACTGTCTAACCAAATTTGGAAGTGAAATTAAGTAGATATCATTGATTTTGACATAATGAATCATCTAACATTTATATCCAAAGTGAGCCGGTTATACCCTTCACATTTGCAGTTACCCGGTAAACATGACGTACCAGGAATGAAAGAAGAAGAAAAACATCCACGTTACACGTTTATTGACCGCATATATATATATTCACTGAGTATTCTATTCCGTATCACCAAAATAGTCTAGGACTCAAACTACATTCACAATACTTAAATACTAAACACTACTCCAACTCTGAATAATAGTTGAAAAAATTCTATGGAATTCAAAAATTATTCCATAATCATTAGTATGTGTTCAAACAAATATGAAAATTTATTTATAATTTTATCACATAATAGAGTCCACGACAAACATTTATTTACCATTTACTTATTCATATAATATGCAACGTATTATGGTATTAAATAGTATGAAAATTTATGTTAGTGTTGATAAACATATATTATACAAAATCGTTGAATTGGAACTATAATATTTTATCTCGGTTGCGCATATACTATTTTATTTCGGTGACATAGTATATCACATAAACCTTTGCTGGGAACTATACATATAAAGCCAACCACAACGAGTAATATATATACACAAATCTCTACTTAGTAAATCTAAACCCTAATTAGGAAACTATAAACCCCAATACAATCTATAAATTATTTTCATATACAATACATAACACACAATATGGACTCTCTATAGAATAGTATGGATTATCTATACATAATATAGTTGGTGACTCCATCTTCTTCTCGGAGAAACGCTTGAACTGCTTCAGCTCCATCTCGATCTCGGCATTCTCCCTTTGTAGCCTCAGTATAATAGACATCGCCTCGTTCACGGCGGTGGAAGCAGCGTCCCGCTCTTCGTCGAGCTCGGCGTATAGATGAACACAACGAACCAAGAAAAATTCAATCATAAACCAAAAAGGAGCTTACGATATGGCTACATGCTTTGAAATTGAGATATCAAGTCGAATCGATTACCGCTGGAAATCTAACCGCCCTTTCACTTCTTCGAGTCTTTTTTGTGATTTCGACATCTACTTACTTCACCGCAACAAATGATCCCTCGCCCAAAACGACTTTGCTTAAGGAAACTCTCACCGGAGTGAAGTAGAGGAAAAGAAGAGGCGAGGCTCTGATGTGAAACTATTCAAGTTCCTCCTCTTTTACCGATTAAAAATTACTGTGTAGAAAATGTGTGATTCTTAGAGAGTCACGATACATGTTTTATCCAAAAAAGTGAATTTAATTTTATTTTTTTTATTTGGTAGGTTTTCTCGGTTGCTTCCAGGGGTAATACGGCAATAATACATATAATCTAAGAAAAACAGTGAAAAGGTAAGGCAATTGAACAGACAATTAATTATAAATTGTTTGAATGTTATACGGTGCAATTTCCCTATTATCTATGAATACGTCCATGAGTTATGAGTCCTACGTTATCAATGTTTACCCATGAAGGCTTCTAGCACCTTTTAAAAGTTAGGAAGGCTTCTAGCACCTTTGAACTCTTGATAGAGCTATATCTCACATAATTTATTCTGGAAAATATAGTTATTGTATTATTATGTCTAGTTTTAGGATTTTTTTTGTTACTGGATGATTAAATGCATAAATTGTTGGAGATCAAATTTACTGTGTTTAATCTGGATAAGCCACATTGTCAATAGACCTCTCATATTGACCAATTAGGTGCGAGCAGGAGCTCCATTATTGTTCTTAGAAGATCTCTAAAACTATACTACAAGATCCACATGATACTCAAATGTGGCCATCATAAAACTTGGATATGAATCATATGATAGCGATCGTGAGAAAGGGAGTTCTATCAAATCACCTCTTTATATGGTTCAAACTCGTTAATGAAAGTAGGAAGTTGATTATTACTCCCTCTATTTCATAATAAATGTCATTTTAGATTTGTGCATACGGATTAAGAAAACATTTAATTTTGCATATTCTATATAAACATTATTCCCCATACACCTAACAATATTTCAATCAATAGAAAATTAAACTAGAAAATAAAATTCATAAATTTTGCATTGAAATATGAAAACGACACTTATTTTGTAACAAAATTTTTTATCTAAAACGACACTTAATATGAAACGGAGGGAGTATATTGATAATATGTTTATATATGATCAGCCATTGCTATTTTGCTAGAGATAACTTTCATTCGTTATTTCGTTGCTTGCATTATTCGTTTCGATAAATGACCTAAAGAATGCATTGCCTCCAACGAAACTCCCTTATTTAGTCAAAGATTCACGGTGGAAAACAAACAACTTGTGTGTTTTTTTTCTTTGTATAAAGTATTATTGGTTACTAGTAATCCGTGAGCTTTTTCTGTTTAACTGTTTGATAGGCGCATGTGAAAACATACAAATATAATATTTTACTTCATCAACAATCATTTGCGGTTAATTTCAAAACCTTTTTCTAATATAATAATGCCATCGATATCAACTCTCAAGTGCTCGAACACTTCCCCAACAAAGCCCACCAGAAAAAGAACAAAAAGTACCTAAAATCTCCATAACCCTTATGTTGATGACCTCGAGACCTTTTTTCTGGGGACAAGTTAACCGGTTTATTAGACCCATGACCCGGTTCAGTTGACATCCAATCAAGTTAAAGAACTCTTCCCCGCAAAATCCCACCAGAAAAAGAACAAAAAAGTACCTAAAATCTCCATAACCCTTAGACAAAAGATTGTTATGTATGACTATCATTTAGCTTGTAATCATATTAGTGTTTACAAATTAGCTCGTAAAGAGTTATGTGACTAACATTTTCTGTAACTTTTCTCTTTGTCGTTTACAACACATTCTAGAATCTGAAGATTTATGATGCGACGGCCCCCATTAGTACAAACCACAGAGACTATAAGAGCACCCCAATGGGAGTATCTCCAACCTCAAATCGAATTTTTTAAAAAAAACTGATGCCAAGTAACTCAATGGGAATGAACTATTTAACTCACTGGTCGTCAACACAATGGTGTGATGTAACAAAAAACCATGTCCTGATTCATCCCCATTCCCCAATCAGTTACCCACCAAACTAACTATCTCTCAAACATCTACAAGCAAATCATCTTTCCACCAGATCGATTGAAACAATAACATAAATGTGACAGTCCATCCCGTTCACTCGGAACTCCGGTTTACAGCTCTGCAGGGCACCGACCCTAACCTCTCACCGTAAGAAGAACTATTTCCACATCCACCGGTAGGTTATTGATGCGTTTGGCATTATTCGAACCCAAACATCACTTTTTAACAGCTTTTTCACAGGACAAGCTATCACCAATTGACTTGCAAGCTCATTAGCTGTGGGTGGTCGGAGCGTTACAATAAACATGATGAATCCTAACATAACCAGATTGATTGAAACAATAACATAAACTTGATGGGTTCCTCAGCCAATGACAAGAAGTTACAGATACAATAATAAACTGAGAAGCTACAATCATATCATTATTCGGACAGCCAAAGATTCAATCTTTTTAAGAAGGGTCACACTCATCTTTTCAAATTTCACGACGAAGAGACAAAAGGGAAGCTTCTATCAAACTTGTCGGAACTCAATTCATTACACTCAAACCCACACCCACACTGAGGAGACTCGAGAAACTCCTCGATCTCGAAATTCGCCGACGTAATCCCAACGGAAAACGCCATCTCGTCTCCGTTCCTAACAACCTCGACGATGTTGAGCCACAAGAAGAGAACTTTCACCTTGATTCCACTCAGCTTCGTGAGCTTGTTCTCCGAGATGTAACCGCTGATCGTCGATTTGTAGTTCAATTGGTAAGAACCAATGAGAGAGAAGCTGCAGGAGCCGTTGAAGTAGGCGTGGAATTTGCCTGTTGACGTGTCGAGATCGTAAGCGACGACTCCTTTTGGTAGGATTCCGACGGGGAAGTTGTAGCTCTGGAGGAGAGAGTACGCCGTCGGGGAGTCTGATTCGGCGGTGGCGGTGGCGACGGCGAGTGGAGGAGGTAGATGGTGGAGGAAGAGGAAGGCAGCGATGAGGATCGGGAGACGTGTCATTTTTTTGGTTCACGGAAGATTTGATTTTCGTCGGAGACTTTTGCTCTTGGTCGTTGGAAATATCTTTCTGTACGAAAGAAAAAAACGGTGCCGTTTTATGGAGACAACTGGATACACGTGGCCATGTGTTGGTTTTGGTGATGAGAGTAATTATTTTTGGTAGTGTATTGGATAACGTTGAGATCATTTGCAAATAAGACCTTTTAAAAACAAAAGGACAAAAATGACTTGATCAAATTATTATTTTCTTGTTCGTGAAAATATGTAAGGAAATGACATTTTCAGAAAATATGTATTAAGTTTTTTAAAAATTGTTTAGACATGATCATCGAACTCTGGAATTCAGAATGCAAAAGCTCAAATTAACATAAAGAAACTAAATCATAGAATGAGTTATTAGTTAACTAATCCTCACCAAACCCATAACAAATTGCCTTTTTTTTTCAGTATAACATAAGGCTCAACAGATTAAGAAAAAAGAGAGCCCATTTTGTTTTTGAATAAAAGAGGCCCAACAGAATCTGACCTTGATTTATATTGTTTTCTCTAGCATTTATTTGTGTTTCCTATATTTTTGGAACCATATCTAAAACTTATAATAAAATAATATTATAATTTTTACTAAATCGTTTTTGTTCTCTAAAATTTCAAGACCAATTTTAGATCTTCATGAAATCCAAACGCAAACGTGAAGATAGAAAGAAGAAAGAAAGGAAAAAAAGAAGAAGATAGAGTAAAAAGTTGGAATCATCAAGGGTTTCCACTCATCTAGTCAACTGGAACATCTGATCGTTGAAATTGAAATGACAGTATTTTAAGTCAAGGATTAGATGTGCCAGTAGTGAAACTACTTATCTAAAATAGGGCCGGGACGCCTAACCGCCTCCGCCTGTCGCTGGTCAAATGTCCTCCGGGAATCTCTTGTTGTCTCGCCTTTCCGATGGCCTTTTTGCTGTTTTGCAGGTTTCCGGTGAAAAGCTATTGGTCTACGGGTGGTTAATTAGCTGTCAACTTAATCCTCTTTTTAGCTTTAGTCTCAATCTTATTGAATGGGATTAAACCTAATCTCTTATCTAAATGTCTTTTTTTATCTTTTTTGGGGATGTTTAGTTTAAATTTGCTTGTAAGCAGCTTTAGATCCAGGGATCTCCTTGTATCATTTGCCATTTCTCATGAAATGAATTCACATACTTGACAAAAAAAAAATTGTGTTTTGTTAAACTCCAAGATTGTATACACAGTATTGATCTTTTTCTTATTTCTATTCTTGCAACATTATGAAACCACTGGGGGATGTGATGTTTGAATCTGGTAGATCTCAGAAAACAAACAAACATGTCCTCTCTCTCACCTACCACTATTTAGTAGAGAATGCAATACAACATAGCTAATGGATTCTTAGGAAACACTTGACTACTTGTAGGAAGCCAAGCAAACCCCATGGCATGATTATTGGGGTTCTTAGTGCAGGTTCTTAACGTAATTTAAGAATCATCTCTTAACGTAATTTAAGAATTATCTGTGAAGAAAAGGCCCAATTCCTGGCCCATTTACCTTTGTCCTGCAACAAGAAGATAATGACGTTAGTAATACAGCCGGGAATAGGAAATCAATGACGGTGGCTGGAGTTATAAATAGAGAAGTAACAAAGGCTTTAAGGAATCACGACAAACCCAGGCAATAGCAAGACTTAGAGAAAGACCAAGAGCATTATAATACTAGCTGTGTTTAGTTATTAAACTTGTGATCTCTACAAGCTATTGTTGTGCAAACTCTTTTACGTTATTGAATAAAAGATACGATTGCTTCTGTGTTATTCTAAAGCATCTAGTTAGACTCAAATCCTAACAAGTGGTATCAGAGCAATCCAGGTTAATTGCTAAGGTGCTTTTAGAATGACTACCACACGGATCGATGTGGATAGGTTTGACGGATCCGGAGATTTCTCGTTATGGAAGGTACGAATGATGGCTCACTTTGGAGTCCTAGGGCTAAAGGACATCCTAACCGATGAGACACTCATTATGGAGACACCACCTACGACAAAGGAATCAGGGGATACAAAGGACATAGGAGAAGTTGCTACAGGCTCAAGTCCTATAATAGATCCAGTGAAGCTCGGGAAGTCAGAGAAGGCTAAGGATCTAATTGTGGTTAACGTTGGAAATCAAGTCTTGAGAAAGATTAGCCATTGTAATACAGCAGCTGCAATGTGGAATACTCTAAACACATTATACACAGAAACATCATTGCCGAATCGTATTTACTTGCAGCACAAATTCTATACGTTTAAGATGAACGATTCAAAAGACATAGATGCAAACGTTGATGATTTTCTTAAGTTAGTAGCAGATTTAAATAACTTGAGCGTGGAGGTTTCAGAAGAAGTTCAAGCTATACTGTTAGTAAATTCTATGCCTCAACGATATGATCATCTCAAGGAAACTCTCAAATATGGCAGGGACACGCTCAAACTTAATGAAGTTACAGGAGCAGCTAGGTCAAAAGAGCGAGAGTTACTTGAAAGTGGAAAGCTTTCAAAATCTCGAGATGAAGGACTATACGTGGAGGATAGGGGAAGACAATCAAACAAAGGTGGAAACCGAAATTGGAAAGGAAGATCAAAGAGTAGACATGGGCGATCTAAGTCAAGGCCTAGATACGATAAGAACAACAAAGGATGCTTTATATGTGGGAAGGAAGGCCATTGGAAGCGGGAATGCCCAGAGAGGAAACCATACCGATCTGCCAATGTAGTTGCAGAACCCAAGCAACCACTTGTACTAACTGTTAGTACACACGACACAAGCTCGGAATGGGTAATGGATTCTGGTTGTTCTTTCCATATCACTCCAAATAAAGACGTGTTGTTTGATCTAGAAGAATTTGAAGGTGGAAAAGTCTTAATGGCAAACAACACTCACTGCGATGTCAAAGGGATTGGAAAAATCAAGATCATAAGACCCAATGGATCCATAGTAATTCTTACAGAAGTAAGGTATATGCCAAACATGAGCAGAAATTTAATATCTTATGGGATGTTGGAAAAAGCAGGATGCAAGTATGAAGGAAAGGATTTTATGATTCGCTTCTACAAAGATGGGAAAGAGATAATATCCGGAAAATACGATGAAGGCCTGTATTATCTACAAGGGACGGTTTCCAAAGGAGAAGCAAATCTAACACGAGCAAAGATGGACATGACGAAAATTTGGCACGCCAGATTAGGGCACATGAGTTTAAAGAACTTAAATGTGCTTATAAGAGAAGGATATATACCTAGTAAAGAAGTTGATAAACTAGAATTCTGTGAGACTTGTGTTCTGGGAAAGTCTCATAAACAGAGCTTCCCTGCGGCAAAGCATACTTCAAAAGGCGTTTTAGAATACATTCACTCTGATCTATGGGGTGCACCATCTACTCCTGAGAGTCTAGGGAGGTGCAAGTATTTTATAAGCTTCATAGATGATTATTCTAGAAAAGTATGGATTTATTTCCTAAAAGCCAAAGATGAGGCATTCTGCAAGTTCAAAGAATGGAAGGAAGCAGTAGAAAATCAGATCGGGAAGAAGATTAAATGTCTTAGAACAGATAACGGGTTAGAGTTTTGTAATCAACAGTTTGACAAACTCTGCAAAGACTCAGGTATTAAAAGACACAAGACTTGCCCATACACTCCACAGCAAAACGGTGTGTCTGAAAGAATGAACAAGACAATAATGGAGAAGGTAAGATGTATGCTCGCAGAAGCGGGGTTGGATCAGGACTTCTGGGCTGAAGCTGCATCAACAGCAGTTTACATTATAAATCGATCTCCCAGTTCAGCCATAGACTATCGACTCCCTGAAGAGATGTGGACGGGCCATAAACCCGAGTTAAACCATCTTAGGCGTTTTGGCTGTTCAGCTTATGTCCTTACAATTCAAGAGAAAACAAGTCCGAGAGCGCTAAAAGGCGTTTTCATGGGTTACCCGTTTGGTGTTAAAGGATATCGTGTTTGGTTACCCGAAGAAGGCAAATGTGTTACAAGCAGGAATGTGGTGTTTAATGAAGAACAAATGCTTAAACACACAAACGAATCTGAAGAAAGCACTAAAAGTAATAAGAGAGTTACTTTCAAAGAATCTTTAATCGAAGGTCCAAGTACGAGAGATACAGAGGAGTCATCTGACAAAGATGGAATTTCCGAAACTGAAGAACCAGAAAATTCAGAAAAAAATCCTGAAGTAGATGATGAAAATACAGAAGAAGAAATTGAAATCAATGACTACATGCTTGCAAGAGACAGAGTACGAAGACAAATAAAACCACCTTCAAGGTTTGAGGATACTGATTTTGCAGCCTATGCTCTAGCTGCAGCCGAAGAAATTGAAATAGAAGAACCAAAATCTTTTAAAGAAGCGATGTTAAGCAAAGAAAAGAAATTTTGGAAGAATGCTGCAGGTGATGAGATGGACTCTCTTCAAAGAGCTGGTACATGGACACTGATTAATAAACCCGAGAATGCAAAAATAATAGGCAGCAAGTGGATATTTAAGTTGAAGCCAGGAATACCCGGAGTTGAAGAGCCAAGGTATAAAGGAAGAGTAGTGGCACAAGGTTATTCTCAAGAGGAAGGAATCGACTACAATGAAATATTTTCACCCGTTGTAAAGCATGTGTCGATTAGATTAATGCTTTCACTTGTGGTCAACAGGGACTATGAGTTAGAACAGATGGACGTTAAAACAGCTTTTCTTCATGGGGATCTAGAAGAAAGAATCTTAATGAATCAACCAGAAGGATTCATAAAGAAAGGAGATGAAAATAAAGTATGATTACTAAAGAAATCATTATATGGATTGAAACAATCTCCAAGACAATGGAATCTCAAGTTTGATTGTTTCATGAAAAGCCAACAGTTTGTGAGAAGCAGAGAAGACCCATGTGTTTACATAAAAAACGTGAAAACAGATCAAGCTGTATACTTACTATTGTACGTCGACGATATGCTGATAGCCTCGGGAGATAAACAAGAAATCAGAAGAGTAAAAGAGAGCTTAAGCAAGGAATTTGAGATGAAAGACTTAGGAAAAGCTTCAAGAATACTAGGAATGGATATTTCTAGAAACAGAGAGAAGGGAATCTTAGTCTTGTCTCAAGAAAACTATTTGGAGAAGGTCCTAAGTAGGTTCGGCATGTCAGAGGCAAAAGCTGTAAATACTCCTACCTCAACTCAATTCAAACTAAAGAGTCTGACTAAAGACGAAAAGGAAGAAGAAAGAAGGTACATGACAGATATACCGTATGCAAGCGCGGTCGGGAGTCTTATGTACGCAATGGTTGGATCAAGACCTGATTTAGGTTTTGCTGTCGGACTCATAAGCCGTTTTATGTCAGAACCAGGAAGAGAGCATTGGACAGCAGTAAAGTGGGTTTTAAGATATCTAAAAGGTGCTACAAGAAGATGTCTCACTTTTACTAAACACTCAAAGTTCAGCATTGAAGGATTTAGTGACTCTGATTACGCTACTGATCGAGATAGAAGAAGGTCAGTAACCGGATATGTGTTTCAAGTATGGGGAAATACAGTTAGTTGGAAATCAAGTTTACAAGAAGTTGTAGCTCTATCAACGACTGAAGCAGAATACATGGCTCTTACCGCTACCGCGAAAGAAGCCATATGGTTAAGAAAGTTATGTGCAGAGTTGGGTTTTGAACAAGAAAGTGTTAAGATACACTGCGATTCACAGAGTGCTATAGCCCTAGCAAAGAATCATGTTCATCACGAAAGAACTAAACACATAGACAATAAGTATCACTTCATCAGAGACGTTGTAGAAGAAGGCAAGGTTCACCTATCTAAAATCCATACTAGCAAGAATCCAGCAGACTTCCTAACTAAAGCCTTACCTGGGCCTAAGTTTGATCTTTGCTGTGATCTTCTAAAAATAAACGAGTAAAACCGTTGAACGTCGCAGGTAGCTCCATTATCGAAGATGTCTCACAAAAGGAAGAAATAATGAGTTATAACTCCAGATTATTTCTTAAATCGATAATGAGGAGCTTAGGAGAAGCAAAAGAGTTACCTGCAAGGACGTTTGTTACAAGCGAGGCAAAGGAGGTTTAGCTCAAGGTGGAGTAGCTAAAGGAAACAAAACAAAAGGGGTTAAGTAAGGGATAAAGTAGTCAATGAAGCAAAAACATTGATTTAAGAAGCAGGTTACCACGAGAGAACGTCTTAAACAGCAAGGTGGAGCAAGTCACCAATGGAGGCTGAAGGGAGACGAGTATCTCTGCTAAAAAGAAAGCAAAAGAATTCTCACTAGACAGAGTCTTAAACAGCTAAAATAAAGACAGTAACTTTATCAAGATCTGAAGGGAGACAAATGTATGAGAAATATAGAAAGCTTCTAAAAAGTTTCATATAACTCAAAACCATACGATTGTAGAAAACATCTCACAGTCATACTCAAGAAGAAGAATCTTACCGGAGTGGAACTAGTAATCCGGCAAGGACGAAACAGCTCATTCATCACCTACAACACGTTAGTAATAGATTCGTTAATCTCAAAGAAAAAGAAAAAAGAGAACTCGCGAGCTCTTGACTCTTTGGATTACGGATCAATTACCATGAAAGAGTAGGAGATGTGATTAAAGGAGAGAGCTGAGGACTTGGAAGTTGAATCGAAGCTAGAAGGTGAAGAATATGTAGCGGCGTACGAGCTAAAATGGAAGCTATGGCGAAAGGTGTTCGCTGATAGACTTCATCACCGCTTCGAGGAGGACTAAGAGCATGACAACGGCAAAGTGATGGCGATTTGGATCTTCAATCGGCGTTGCCTATGGAGTAACTCGAGGAAGGAGAAGAAAAGTTCTCGGTTCTTCGATATCTCCAAGACTGAATTATAAACGTCTTGGGCCATACTGGAAAGACAGCAATGTGGGCCTTAGGTGGAGAATTGTGAAGAAAAGGCCCAATTCCTGGCCCATTTACCTTTGTCCTGCAACAAGAAGATAATGACGTTAGTAATACAGCCGGGAATAGGAAATCAATGACGGTGGCTGGAGTTATAAATAGAGAAGTAACAAAGGCTTTAAGGAATCACGACAAACCCAGGCAATAGCAAGACTTAGAGAAAGACCAAGAGCATTATAATACTAGCTGTGTTTAGTTATTAAACTTGTGATCTCTACAAGCTATTGTTGTGCAAACTCTTTTACGTTATTGAATAAAAGATACGATTGCTTCTGTGTTATTCTAAAGCATCTAGTTAGACTCAAATCCTAACATTATCTCTTAACTTTAACTAAAAAAGTTAAGAAACGGTTCTTAAATAAGAGATTTAAGAACCGTCTCTTAACTTTTTCTTAGTTAAAGTTAAGAAACGGTTCTTTATAATACGCTAAGAACTCTACAATAATCATGACCAAACATAAAAGAGCATTAGCATCATAACAATTCTTGTTTTATAGTTTTTTTTTTAAAAAAGAGTTATTTTGTATTAATCCAATCCAAAAACAGAAATTAAGCATCGATTACAAACCGATTTGAACAAATTAATTACCCAATTTAAATGTTACATAACTAACTTTGCTACCCTACATCTCCGACGCATTATGTTAAACATTGCAATAATCTGACGCATTATGTTAAACATTGCAATAATCTTTCAATATTGATCGTCATTCTCAACTGTTGACGAAAACGATGAAAAGGTGGAATTCACCTTGTTTTCTCGGTTGCCGAAATTTCTCAGGTCCCTTTCAAATTCCTGGCTCCGGATGAACTGTTCAAAACTTGTAATGTTCATCATCTAATTGAAGCAGTAGAAAAATAAGATTATAAGAGAAGAGAAAGTTTCAATTCACTCCTAACCTCAGAAGAGTTTCCGAGAACCCGTGTTGTGCATACACTCGCCTCCTTCGCCAAAAATAAATCTGCCTTGGGTTTGAAATCACTGCCGTACACTGACTAGAATAGTTTATGTTAAGTAAAGTGAAATCTGTCTACTATGAATGAATAAAAAAAGAAGAAGATAAAACCTAAATTTTAGAATGAAAGAAAAACAATATTTTTTGGTTATCACAGAGAAAACATTTACTTGTAGAATATATCACATGTATATTCTATAAAAAAAATATATAATAGATGTAAATGCTTAACTTATATCACTTTGGAACTTGGAAGTGGTAAATCACATTCCCACACACCATTTTATGCCTATCACGTCGAAACATTATAACACTATATATAGTTATATACTGTAACCGTGCATACACGTTCATATCACAAGTTGCTCGTTATGTGATTATGTCAACCCTAAACCCTAATCAATTAGAAAGCTAACCTGCATTGTCATTTGTCAACGCTATTAGCCTATATAAAACCCAATGAAACTAGTTTTCAAAAATTCACTTGCTTCTTCTCCAATCCAACATATAATTAAAGCAAGCAAAAATAAAATGGCTTTCTCACGCCTTTCATTTGCTGCTTCTCTCATTGTCTTCTCATCTCTAATCATATCCTCAGTTGCTTATTACGGTGATGAAGCAAACCCCGAGAATGGAAAATTAATTCCGGTCGCCGTTGAAGGTGTCATCATGTGCAAGTCCGGTGACAAATCTTACCCAATTCAAGGTAATATATTACTTATTTTGTAGCCAAAATGAACTGTCTAATTACCCTTAACACCTTTAGCCGGATCCGAAGAATCTAACTAAACTGAGAAACAAGGTTTGGTTTGAGTTTGAATATACCATGAAAGAGTGGATCATATACTCCTAAAACCCGAAAACAGTAATAAAATCAAAACTGAATGAATACCTAAATATCAAAAACTTATCTAAAATATTTAATTATATTTAATTCTAAAATACTTAAATACTTTAAAATATTATTTATTAATCGAATTACCATACTCACATGAAAACCTGAATTATTCAAATATTTAAAATTATCTAAATTATTTGATGCTTTTTATCATGTGAATAATATGAATTGCTTGATATTTAATTTGGAAGACCTGAATTATTTTAAAAAACTAGAACTAAATTGGATCCATAACTTTTTGGAAATTAGTCGGTTACCAACTTTATTATCCGAACAAAACCAAAAACCAAAACTTAATTGAATTTCATAAATACCCAAATGTTCCTAAAGATCCTAGGACCGAAAAACTAAAACCAAAATACCAAACTGAAAACTCACCTAAAATTGAATGCATAGGGCTAGTTCTAATGGTAGAAGACAATTGGAGTACAATAAGGTCGGATCTTTCACATATATAGCTCCTACACCTTATGATTAGGGTTCTGACAGAAAGAAATGAAGTGTTTCATTGGTTGTGGCCTTGCAGGCTCAGGGAAAAGTGTGAGCAAATTGTATACGAGTTCCTAAGAATTGTTTCATTTGGTTTGTTTACGTCAGGTGCTACGGCAAGAGTTACATGTGTGAAGACAGACGTATATGGGGAAGAGATTGTTCCAGTCTCAATGATGAGCAGCAAAACTGATGCCAAAGGTTACTTCTTTGCAACTTTATTTCCTTCACAGCTTCGTGAAGGAAGGATGGTGACCAAATGCAAAGTTTTCCTTCACAAGTCTCCACTCGCTGATTGTGACTTCCCGACCGATGTGAACAAAGGTGTGAAAGGAAAGTCACTGAGCAAGTACCGTATTCTCGAAGACAAGAGTTTCAAGCTTTACTGGGCTGGTGCTTTCTTCTTCACCTCTGAGCCTACCTACTACTAAAGACCTTGTTCTTTTGATTAACATGATGTTTTCTGAGAATCTTTTCCTTTGTTTGATTCGTCCTGTAATGTTGCCTGAAAATGAGCTAAGGAGAGTTTGTTTTCTTTGTTTTAAATGATTTATCATTTTGTGAAATACATTAATTTTTTCTCTGTGCAAGTGTAATGTTTTACGGGACTATCTTAGTATCTCATCTGTTTCATAAAATGTTGTTCGACCATATTTTTTTTGTTTCAAAAACTAGATTATCCGCGCTGTTGCGCAAATTTATTTTAAATTGATTAAACAAATTTTATAAATTAATTAAATGTTATTTAGTGTTATTTTAATTTAAATTGATTAAATAAATTTATAAATGAATTGAATGTTATGTAGTTATAAAAGAGATTTTAGTTGTATAATATTTATTTTATGTGGTTAATAAACACTATTATAATTGTTTTGTGTAATTTATCTTGCCAATATTTTAGTTCATGTTATAATCAGTTTATTTTTTTTTTTGTTTATAATAAGTGTTAAGCATTTATCTTCAGATAATATATTTTCAACATTTTCAAAAAAAATTTTTTTATTATATTTATTATACAATGTATATATTTTCAATGTTTAATGCTTATATATTTATATTCTTATGTAATGCTATTATTTAATTTTATGTTACTTTAATAAACTATATAATTTTTATTAGATTGTAAATTAGTGCATACAAAAATAATTGATGTTGCTAACATATAGAAATAGGGAAAATTGCCAAAACTAACCTAAAACTTGAATTCAAATGCAAAAGTGTACCCAAACATCAAACAAATGTAAAAGTAACCTAAAAGTGTAGTGAAATTACAACAGCCCCCTTATGACCAAAAAAAAAAATTATATGCGTTTTTACCTTTATAGCCTATTTAAGTCTTCTGTCTTTTTAAGTCTTCTGTGATTTTGTAAGTCTTCTCGCTTAATAAATTTTAAAAATAATTTATAAATTATATAAAAAATATTTTTATGGAGGAAAAATCTAAATCATGTAATAATAAACATTTGTAAATGATATAAATTAAAATCTAGTAAAATTGAATTGTTCTCAACATAGATGAGTGAATGTATCATCTTTTGATATTCTTTGGTCTAGGGTTTGGAAACATATGTCATAGTATTGTATGTATTTTTAGGGTTAGATTTTGGAAGCCTAACCAATTTTTTTGAAAAATCATTTTTTACATATATTTGTTTAGTTTTGTGTATATTAAATAGTTTTGGAGTTGATTTTAAGTTTAGTGAAGTATTTATTGATATTTAGTTTGTTATTTAGTTTAAGGTATTAGAAGACTTAAGTCTACTAAAAGATATTACGCCAGAAGACTTACATGTAAGTCTTCTGGGC
>MU106616.1:45003-102246 GCA_012274485.2 Sinapis alba
TTTTTTGAAAATGATTGTATTACTATATCATCCTCATCTTCATCAAGTATTTACAATATTGTCATTGGCTTCAATACACCAACCACCATGAACAACCAATTTGAAGCTTTTAATGCTTCTAAAATCAACATCTACATCTTTATATACTTATTTCTTACACACACAAACTATTTTCCTTTCACTTTCTCTCTTATTACTTCCCAAAATCCCAACTTTTTGATTTTAAAATTTATAAACTTATTAATGTTACTAAAATTCATGATTCTTGGTCAAGAACAAGTATGTAACTTTCACTAAGAAATGATATGTACTTGGAGAAGTTAAACATGAATCTCACCAAATTTAAGAAGAATTTTTATTTTTTTTCAGATCTGGTTCGTGGAGAAAACTAAACTGAAAGTCTTCTCCACCGAGAAGACTTACAGGGAAGTCTTCTAGGAAGTCTTCCAGCATAAGACTTCCCTGTAAGTCTTCTAGCTTTATTTTTTTAATTATTTTTGTGTTTTTGTGTTCATATATATCATATTAATTACATTTCATTTAATTATTTTCGTGCTCAATATATTTCATTTATAACATAAATTAAATTAATATATTTAATTAATTAAAATTGTATGTAAATTTTATTCAATTAGCTTTTCTATATTCTATAGCTTTATTTCTTTATACACCTTTATGAAATTATTTTGATTTGCTTAAAAATAATTGACCTAACAAAAACAAATATAGATATAAGTAGATATTTTGTCCAGCGGGTTTCTTAGTCATCCATTTTTAAGTTGAAACTCATCATCTAACATTTTTTCACCGGGTAAAAAATAACATTTATATAATATTTTCTGTTTTTTTTTTATGTCGGAGAACCACGACCAAGCAGATTTTTTGTTGTTTCAGTAATATAAACTGTTTTAATAGATTTTTAAATCCCGAAAATATCATTTAACAAAATATTATTTACGAAATCAAAATGTACCAACATTTTTATTTTAGTGTATTTGAATATATATATATATATATATATTATTTGTACTTATTACATATGAAACTGTATAAGATATTATTTAATTTAATATTTAGTTATTTCAACTCTTTTGTTATGAAATTTTAATAAAATCTATGTAAATTATTTGATTATAATATGATATATTTTTAAAAAATTAATAATAAATATATTTGATGTAAATTTATTGTCTTTTATTTCTACACATAATTTAATATAATATGAAAGTTAATTTGTAGTTAAACGAACGTAACTTTTTATTTAGGAAAATATAAATAAATATATGATTTGGTATTTATTAGATATGAAATTTATAAGATATTATTATTTAGTTTTAATTATTTAAACTCTTTTTGTTATAATTTATTAATAAAATTATTTTAATTTATTTGATTAATTGGATGATATATTTTGATAAATTTATTACTAATAAAATTTATTTATATACAGTATTTAATTAATATTAATTTTTATTTAAATTTCAGTGAATTTACTTTTTATTTATGAAAATATAAATAAAATAATTCGTTAATTTAATTGATTTGATATCGATTAAAATTATTTTATACTTATTTAATTTCTTTTATTTTTTCATAAATTATTTTAAATTTTTAGTTAATTATAATGTATTATATTTTTGGGCACATGATTAGTTATTATGTTGTTTGAAAACATACATATTAGTATAATATTGTTTCCATAGTTACTTTATAATATAAGAGTAGATTTAATTTATAATCTTACAAAAAAGATTGGATCCAAATGTAAGTTCTGTTTTAGTAAGAAAGATAAGGGGGAGAGTATTAATTAAGTTGAGTGGGTTTAACTATATAGTAGAATAGTGTATTTAGTTTAAAAACTTACAAGAAAAAGTTAGGTCCATGAGAATGATTTTGTTTTTAATAATAAATATGTAATTCTACTTTTCCAATACAATCTTTCATATATAATATTTTTCTTTCCTTTTTAAATAATCAATAGATGTTGACTTAAGTATTATTATTTAAATAGTTGTATATTAAATAAGGGTAAATATATTTTACTCATACCGTTTTATATTAAACGAAGCTTTAGCATTATGTACAAAAATTAAGAAAATATTTAGTTTTGTATATTTTATACAAAACACTATTAATTATTAATTTAACCAAATGAAACCAATAATATAACAATATGCAGAATATTAAAGATCATATAACAAAGAAAATAAATTTATTTTATATAAAAAACCAAAAACATCATATAATTTATTTGAAACAAATATAAATCTCTAAATGTCATGTATTAAAATTAATAGAGGAAATATCATTTTTTAATCCACGTGAAATGTATCAATGTGATACTTATTGCAAAACGGATGGAACATTAGATTATATGTTCATCCTACTCTCATGTCAGTTTCTATGTACAAGTATAAAGCTAGTGTTTGTAGATGTTCTTAACACATAAAATATATTCAAAATACAAAGAATTTTCCGATATCATCTTGATATTACATTTGCTTCACGTAAAAAATAACATTATGGATAATTTGTTTTACCAGCATGTTCATATTAAAATTTAAAATTTTTAAAAAAATTCCAGCAATTTTAAGTTCTAGATAGCTTTTATTTCTGAGAGAATTTGTTGGATATATCCAACTAGAGCCAAAACTAAGAAAATGTCCTAATGAGCTTAAAACTCAAGAAGACTGTAGCAGTTTGGTTAAGTTTTTCCTATATTGCCCTCTGATCAACGCCATGTTGCTAGGTGACTGTAGCATTATGTGCACTACCCTACGAGTAGGTTATTCTAAATCACAAAAAAATATTTCTTTATAACTAGTTCTTTATTATCTATTTCTTCCATTTTTGTCAATGCTCACTATCTCTTTTCTTCTCTTCAACTATTCAATAACATAATTTATTACTCATTTTCTTCTTCGTGTATTAACAATTCTTTTCATATTTATTTATTTACTTTTTTGGAGAGATTCAACGATGAATTTTAGTATGACGCCGTAATAAATTCTTCGGTTTCTTTGTGCCCGACCTATCCTCACCGTGGAGATTCAGTAGCACTGAGATCGAAATATGCGGAAAGACGATCAATTAGATTTTGAGATTCAACAAAGGACAAGAAATTCTCGTATGTCTCGTGAACCAGTGTATTCAACATACAATAACAACAAAGTTAACTCTTATAATATTGGAAGTCTACCATAACATATTATCTCCTATATTAAAACTTATAGTTAACGTTTTTCATAGTGATCATGTGATCTTAGCTGCTAATTGGATCAGTAGTGACTATAGTCCTAATGTGTTTGTGTTGATGACATACAATGTTAGATGTAGTGAACTTTCAAATAGTCTAATTTCATCATATTTATGTCATTAGTGGTTAACAATTTTATTAACTGTTATTCAAACATTAGTAAATCATTAGTGTAAAAGCTAGAGAAAATTGAGAGGAGAGAAAAGTGTGAGAATTAGTGATTGTAAACAAAGCGTTTAATGTAGTTCATAGTGTTTAATTTAGTAAATATAATTATTTGATGTTAAGTATTCATATTATATGTTAATAATGTAACATAGATCAAGTCTTTTTGTCAACAAATCGAGTCTTATTAAACACGACATCCTAATATAGCAAATTTCAACGAGTATATACAAATGTAGTTAGCTGTTAAGAGAAAAGATACAGTTTATGTTATATTGATAACATGTAACTGAGACATAATCTTAACTGTTAATTCGTTAAATAGTTGCAAAAGTGTTAGTATATGCTGATGAAACTAGAAATGAGAGAAAATTGGTTTAAGATTTCCGTTTACCGGGTAAACGTATTGTTA
Source organism: Sinapis alba (assembly GCA_012274485.2). Taxonomy (NCBI): domain Eukaryota; kingdom Viridiplantae; phylum Streptophyta; class Magnoliopsida; order Brassicales; family Brassicaceae; genus Sinapis; species Sinapis alba. The sequence goes on from MU106616.1 coordinate 48,837, forward strand.
AATGTATTACTTTCGTGTAATCTCTAATTCTTGTGTTAAAGATACATACATTAGTGTATCATTTATAAATAGCATACTAACTCATAATTGTCTATTTTCGTACTTTTAATTATTATTATTTTGCTATATATCTTAGACATGGATCTAATTATATAAATGTTGGATTTCTTTATTATGGTATCCAATATCGGTAATACATTTTACGCTATAATGAAATAATATAAAATTACTCAATGTAATATGATTACATTTACAAATATAAGATTAAGTACAAACACAAATTAAAATGTAAAATTAAATACCCGCGCGTAATTTGATTAATTCCATTGTTTTTACAACAATTCTATTGCTTATAAGTTATATCAATAAAAATAAGAAAATACACCTATTCACTTATTTTCTGTATGTACTATATATTTGGGTTTTAAATGTCGTGTGGCGACTCATGGCGACAGGAGGGTCGACATTCGCCACTCGCCATGGCGTCGCAAGGCGATCACATCATGTATCAGACGTGCCTAAAGGCAAATTTCTACTCTTAAATCTTAATACCATCAATTATGCTAACATGTGATAAAATATAGAAAATATAAAATAAAAACACCAGTTTTATTGATTAAGCAAACGTCTAAAGCCAAAGTAGAGTAGCTTTTGTCGTCAGTAGCTTAAAGAGATCAAGAGAACTTGCCTAAAAAGATGAAGGGGACATGTTGCTTATATAGTACATTCACTTAGGGCTTTAGAGTATATTTAGAGTATATTTAAAGTATATTACAAGGTATATACTAATTTACTTAACTATCATCATTTTTGAAACCAAAATTTAGTTAACCCAACTTGGTTTGAATATCAACAATATAGCGACGCAATGTTTGACTCGTTGTATACATGTGTAGCGAGGAAAGAAGGTCGACATGCGTACGTCGCATAGCAATGGTGTATTGAGTCGTTTTGCATGCCGCCTCAGGTCGCAACTCGCCATGGCGAGAGTGGCGGTCGCCATTTAAAACCAAGCTATATATATATATATTATAGTATATCATGTTCATTCAAAATTGCCCAAATACAAGTATTTCAAACATGGTTCATTTAATTTAACCCACACAACATCAAAGACAATCATAAAAAAATATAATTAGAACAACCAAGCCAATATAAATTAAACGGCAACAAGTTTTGAATTTTATGGAGTTAAAATAGTGTTGATGAGAAGAGCATCCTTGCAAAGCTTCAAAAAGTTAGTGTTCCTACGAGCAAGCTCAGCATCATTACCAGCACGTTCACTCAAAGCGTCTTCACAAGCCTCTCCGTCGCTTATCGCTGTATTGAGCCAAATATCAACATCAATGTACGCATTCGCGAGCAAAGCGGCAAGAGAATCGTCTAGCTGCGCAACTGCGTCTAAGTAGTTCTTAGAACAATCGTCGAGCGTGTCTTCCAACGCTGGCTCGAGGTTTCTTTGTTTCAGTTTCGATCTGATGTAGAAAGACGTGTCCGAAGCATTTGTAGATGCGACGCTTAATGCAATTACTCCGAGTTTGGGTGCAGTTGCGGTATCTGCCTCGGGACGTGAGGTTAGACTTGAAATGCAAAAAGATTTGTCTTCGGATTTCTCGCAGAGTTTTTCTGCTAAGGCTTTTCCTGTCTCAGTGAATGTTGGTGGTGGAGATTTCCCGGCGATGACCACTGTAATGACGATGGAGAGGAAAAGGAGAAAGATCATTCCAACCATTTTCATTTTCTAAATTTTTGGTGTGTTTCTTCCTTTCTCTCTTCTCGTAATTATTACTAAGAAGAATCAAATTGTTAATATAGTTATTTAAATAGATTAAAGAAAATGTATTTATGGGTCCTTCTATTTTTAAGATTTATTTTTGGCTTCCTCTAGTATATTTTTGGGTTTATTTATAAATAAGGTCAACACGATTCATAAGGTCAATGATGGACTTGTATAGATACAATTTAGCATTGTATTTTTGCTTCATGTCGTTTTACATTATTCTTACTTGTTATTTAAGGTTTCCTAGGATTGTGTAGGTTTGTGCATACATACGGTCCAAATAAACCAAAATTTTCATTTTTCTATAATAATAATATTAAACTTTTGAAAAATACGAATACATAGATAACTGATTCAGAAAGATCTCATAAAATATAAATTCAGAAAGAAAGACAAAAACCTTAAGACAATACAAATGATACAATTTGAAATTAGTATTTTGAAAATTGGTCCGGACTGGCCGATCAGACCTTGACTCGCTCTTCTAACCGATTTCAGGTTATGATAAAAATCAGATTTGAGTTAAACCGATAAATCAGGTAAAAAACCGGTCAAAGTCGCAAACTTCACGCACCACCAAAATTTGCATTACTTCTTTCATTTAGGGGATGTTATTCAATAAGTGATTTAAATCAATTTTTAATATTTTGCAATCTATCAAAATTTAAAATTCTAAGGGGGTGTTATTCAATGTTGTATTTTAATAGAGTTTAAATCTAAACACAATTCATTGTTATTCGAATGATGATTTTAAAATCTAATGTTATTCAATGAATGATTTTAATCCAATTTTTAAATCTAATGTTGTTCAACTTTAAATAATTTTAAAATTCTTTGTATTTTAAATGATTTCAAATCATCTCTAATGAAGTCTAATGAATAAATAATTGAATTCAAAATCCAATGCATACTATAGAGATTTTAGAATTCATCAACTTTAACTATTTTAGGAGATGTTATTCAATCAGTGATTTAAAATCAATTGTTAATATATTGTAATCCATCAAATTTTAATTTTTTAAGATAGTTTAAGTTGAAATTTTTTAAACTTCTGTAGTATGCCTTAGATTTTGAATTCACTCATTTATTCATAATCTATAAGAGATTATTTGGAATCAATTGAAAATACGAAGAATTTTAAAATCTCTTGAAAGTTGAATAACACTTGATTTTAAAAACTGGATTTAAATAATTCATTGAATAATTTTTTTAGTTTATTTTCACAAAATAGTCTTTAAAAATAAAAATGACCAAAATATTTCATTAAAGAGTTATATATATATATTATTAAAACAGAATCCTCCTAGGATTCTGCCCTTAAATTGCTATATTATTTATAAGTCATGCAATTGCCATATTTTGCATAAAATAGTTAATTAATTTCGACAATAAAAGAAACCAATAGAATTTCACCATTTATTATTGTTTCCAATACTACAAAATCATTCAAAAAATTAACCAATCCTATATACCCCCCTCTATTAAATATCCAATATATTCTCGTTTCTTTATTTTGCATATAATAAATACTGCAATGTTTGATATGTAAAAAAGGATGAATATTTTGATTATTTATGTAGTTTCTGTTGGCTTTTGAGAATAAAAGCAGAAATGTTGTGTAATTTTCAGTGAATGGTAAGACCACAGTCAAACTCTTCGATGGTAAAATATTTCTCTAATATTTGTGTATTACAAATTTTTTATTTTAAATAACAATTCGATTGCATACTGTATTATAGTACTGTTAAAAATTAATATAAAAGAATTATTTTATATAGTTTATGTCAAAATTTTATTCCAATTTCAAAATTTCAAAATATTTAAAACTTATAAAATATATCATTTATATAAAACTAAAATATAAATAGTTAGAATATATAAATTATGTAAAAATTTATGGTTATCAATTAAATGAAAATTTTTTAACTGAAAAATAATCTCATATTTTAAAAGTGCGGATCAAAATCTAGTATAAACTTATAACTTTATGGTTATTTAATCTATGTTTGGGGTTTAGAGTTAAGAATGTGAGGTTTCAAATATTCAAAAATAAAAAGAATTAAAATTAAAAAAAAATAAAAAAAAAATTTAGTTTTTTAATCAGTTTTTTAAGATCTATTTTTGTGATAAAAACTTAAAAATACTATGTGAGAAAATTGTCCTTTAAACTATTGCATTGGGTTGTTTGTTCTTGCAGGGTTCCAGCGAAAAGGTCCAAGAAGTGAGAAGAATAAGCTTTGTTCTTTAGTGACTTATCTTTGGCAGATAATTTTGCATAGTTTTTATGATTCAGCTTTGTCAAAACACTTTGTTTGTGACAAGTATGAGAGTCTTTGTCACTAGTTTTGTCAGCATTTCGCTGTGTTTTAGTCTTCAAATACTGTTTCTTTCTAATCATCTCAGCAATATGTCCTTTACTCCTTACCTGGTTCACAGGCGAATTAGAAGAGAAACTAATTTGTTTCTTTCTGGTCAGATATGTTTTGTGTCTGTTCTGACTATTCCGTGATTGGTTTCATCCCGAAACCGAGTTCCAAGATAGCAACTCTGTTTTGTTTGAACCCAAGAACAAAACAGAACATCAACTTTGTACTAATGATACAATCCAAATATTTTAAGCGTTACCAGACATGGACGAGGAGCTTACATTAAGTAGCTTATGATCTGCTTGAAGATGAACTCAAGGCCAAAACTTTCTTGGCTCTATAGATGTGAAAACTACACAAGAAGTGGTTGGTAAAGAAAATCCGGCTTCAAGTAAAAGATTAGGAGCTGTAAACGAAGTAGAAGCTTGAAAGATAGAAATAAGCTAATTGCCTTAACATTATAATATACACTACTCAAGTGAACTTTTACCAAAGTTTCACATATAAGCTACTTGACTAAGAGCAACACAGAGTCAACCCATGTATCACATCTTTTCTTATTCCTACTCAAAACTATCAATGTGATTAAACATGGCTGATGATATCAAACTTTGTACAAACTCTCTCTTCTTGGTCTTTTCTAATAGTTCAGTATCTGACAATGTAGATTTCCCGCCTCTGCAACAAAATGTAGCAGCTTTAGACAAGGTGACACAAAGGCACTTAAAATCAAGAAAACATGAAAAGTTGCTTACTTTTCTGTCGAATTCTTTACCAGGCTCTTGTCTTGCGTGTTTACTCCACTTGATAAATCAGCAAGTACAAGCTTGGGCTGGTTTGGTGACGGCGGGTTGTAGACAAATGATAGTAATGAGTCAGGAACACCACTAGACAGTGGCCCATTGATTAGAGACTGTACATACTTCTTTGTCCCTGGAGAAAGTGGTGAATAAGACTCATCCTTGTAAAGTCTCTTGAGAACATCTCTATGCTGGGTGGTTATGTGATCAACCATATGCATCTTCACTCGTCTGCTACAAACCGGACATACCTACATCACACAAACCAAAGCTGATCTAGTAAGAAATCATTACATTCCAGAGAATCCTGAACCGGTCTAAGATCCTAAAGGTCCTTTCTTTCAAAGGCCAATAACGGTTTTTGAGGATAGAGACACAACTGCAACATGTCTTCATGCTAACTAAGATCCAACATGTTCCCTACCAACTCTCATTACAAAACCCACAATCCTACCTGCTAAAGTCAAGCACTAGAGGACTAGAAGAACAGTAAATGAACTTTGGAGATGGATGTAAGATCTGTAGTTACCCCATTGTTAGCATCTAGGTGATGCTCTTCATCGATATGATGACACAACTCAGCTAAATCATAATCATCTGAGCAAAAAGGGCACGTGTAATCCACTGCCATTTCATCATCTTCCTCTTCTTCAAACTCAATACATGAACCTAAAAAGAAGTTAAACATCACACATAAACCCTAAAAACAGAACTTTCCAGTGGGAGAAACTAAAAGAGGAGACTTTTTGAAGCTAACCAGACTGATACTTGAGAGGTTCTTCTAATCGATACTTCTTGGATGAATCAAACCCACAAATGTCTAACAACTTTTCTTCCATTTTGATTCTGAATCCCAAAAAGACAGAGAAATCTCAGATCAGTTTTGTAATTAAACGATGTTTTTCCTCCTTGTCCTCGTGCATTTATATGAACCTGAGCCTCTCTCTTTTTCTTTACAAGAAAGTGCTTGTTCATGGGAAGTCTTTAATGACAAAACTACCCTTACCCGGTCAAGCTCTTACCGTCTGTAATAAGTCTGAACCACCGTCCCCTCTGTTGACTTTTGAGCCGCCTCTGGTCCACATGGAACTTAAGGGCTTTTTCGCCATTTTGCATTTTTCTAAGTGCGTCATCGTGTTAAAACGTGTACTCCACACACATGTTCACCGCGAGTAACTAATAAACCAAGTGGCTAACAAGCCCAGTATATAAATGGGGCTTAAAGCCTATAACGTTAGGCTCAAAATAACGATCCGGGTTGGTTGTTTTGGTTATCGGATAAAAGTTACTAAGAAAAATTCGGTTCAGATATAGCACTTGATTCGACTTGGTCTGATAATAAAATTAAGATTTGGAGCTAATAACAAAAATATTAATTTCATTTTGGTTTATTTTTGGGTAATTAAGATAAAATATTAGAGACTTCATATAAAATATTGAATATTTGGAATGATTTAGATAAAAAATTTGGTAATCCAGATTATTTCAAAAATATTTAGATAAATCAAATAATATAGGTGATTTAAATTTTGCAAGTATTATATTGATTAATAAATATTTTGTTATTTAAATATAATCAATTTTAGGTATAAAAAATTAATTCAGATATCTATTAATTTCCTATTTATTTTTTATTTGGTTTAGATATTCTAGATACAAAAATATAAAATTGTTTGGATATTTATGACTCTTCAGTTTAGTTTGATTCTCTACTAATTACCCACTATTAACTTATATATCTTGGGTTTTACCGATTTTAACCATGATATATAAGTCCATTTTATAGTCTATTATATATGTTTGAAGTTGTTCTGAAGATTTTGAAGTTATTTGAGATGTGTAATTGTGTTGTCGCTTTAGAAGTTTAGCAATGAATGGAGAACTTACCATAATTTGGTGTAACTTATATTTTGACATAAGATATAGAATTGAGTTAGGTTTCCAATACCACCGGTTTGAGGTCGATCAGACAGTTAAATCAAAAGTAATGCTTGTTTTCAGTGTTATAAGAAGCGGTTTAGCGACCATCTAGGCGGCAGTTAGGCACTAGAAAACTGTGGCTATTACCTTCTAAACTGCCTAATCAATTTCAATATTATAATAATAAAAATATAATTTATTCTTCATAAATTATAATAATTAGTATATTTTCTAATATAAATTATTATGAAAATAAAGTAATATTAATTTTCATTATAGATAAATAATATTTAATATTTAATATTATATATATATAATATATTGTTATAATTTCTGGATGGCTAAACCACCTAACTAATAATCTAGGCATCCGTTTAATCGTTCTAGGCGTTATGCGTTAGGTCACTGCCCGCTTAGCGCCTAGCGCTTTCTTGAACACTACTTGTTTATTGAAGAGTAGTCCGCCTGTTGCACAAGAGGAAGCTTAGCTTATAGCATAGTGTCGACCGACACCACTTGAGTGTCGATCGACACTCCTTCTGATCTGCTCTCAATACATTTTTATCAGCTTCTAAGAATTATAATTTGGTCCATAAATTTTTCTTATTTACAAAAGAGCTCAAAGCCTGTTTTAACCTATATTATATATTTTTAAGTCACTATTGAAAGCTAAACTTTGTTTTAGTTTTGGAGAAATAAATCAAAATGCCTTTAGAGTTGATTTGAAACTCCTATTTTGATTCATTTATGCTATTTATTCAGACTATGATTTGTGTTATCGCTTTCATTCTTATTAGATTTAGGAATTTCATTAGCTTAAGTCAAATTGCTAATCAGAGGATTGCAGGGTTATTCATCATATTCTACATCAAGATTGTTTATCACAATAGTTTCTAGAGTAATTAACTAGAACCTCGAATCATACAATCATCGTGAAAGACGAAAGTGTAATTGATACTTAAATTTAATCCTTCTGAACTAGATATTCATTCGCAGCGAAAGTTGGTATTAGATTAGAGTTGGACATCTGATAGTTTATCGCAACAAGAATTTGATAACTTACTGATTGCATTCAAACTCTGGAATTGAACTTAATTGACCCTTGGCATCCATTTATTTACAAAATGTTTGATCTATTGCTTTATTTATTATTTTTTTATTGTTTGCCTAACCTTAATTCAAAACTAATAGTTTATTGTATGAAATATTGATTTTTTGTGGATTCGATCATCAAGTATTATAATGATGAGAGTAACCTAAAGGTTAAATTGAGCATATCATTAACATTTGTACTGAATACCAGGGCTGACTCTACAAGACTTACAAGGGAAAGGCAAGAACAGTGGACCAGATTGATCTCTTGCAGTGCCACATTAACCATTGGAGGCAGCCACAGTGGTGCATTCATCAATGTGATCTCCTGCTTCTACGAGGACAAAACCGAATGAGGCAAAAGAGGTGGATGGATTTGCGGATCTGTAACTAAAGATGTAGTAACTGGATACATTATGCACAACAGAAGATGGACATAAACCTTCATCCTGCAGTTGTGTTCCAAGAGCTGCTCAAAGTAATCGCTGGAGTAGAAATCTCATTTAACTTGAAGCAAGTCAGCTACACAATAAGGTGGAGATGACGAGTTTGCTGGTCTCTACTTAGTGAAAATGGAGTTTCTTGATGGTTCCACCGATAAAGATCATGATGGTGAATATGATTGTGATTGGTGTTTTAAATCAATTTCTTTTTAGCATATGGTATCAATCAGATGTGTATATATATACCATCTGCTAGCAAATTTAGGTAATTTAAAGAAGAAAAAAGTTTAGGTAAATCAAAAATATCAAAAGTGAAACATCTTTGAAAATTCTCAGATTTTCAATTATCTACAAAAAAGAAGAAGTTGCAACTATAAAAATAAACAAATAAATAATAAAATCATCTTCAAAAATGAAAAAAAAAAATCCATAGATAGTGAACACTTATTCTCTGTATTTCGTATAAGAGATTTGCCTCTGCAACTTGATCTGCTCATAGAACTTAGCAATGAACTCCTCTGCTCTCACATCAACTCCTTTCTCTTCTTCTTCCTCATCATCCTTATCCGTACGATCACACTCTTCCACGCTAGACTCATAGTAACCGTACGATATCACCTCATCGTAACAATCTTGACCGTCCATTCCAAACTCATAATCAAATTCTATAGGAGAACCAATGCAGGGAAGGAGGAACCTCGTAGGACGATGTGTCTTCTTCTTCTTGACGTTAAACAACGGCGTTTCATCAAAGGAAAGCTCACGTTCTCCGTAACGGGAAAGATAACGGTCACTGTTGTTATGGTAACCTAGGGCTTTGAGATGCTTGGAGTACAAGTTACGTAGTTCAAGCAAAGGCCATCTCTTGAAAACTCCACCTTTTCTTGCCCATAGAAGAGCCATCCTCACAAGACTCCATGCTTTATGCGTTATTAAGCTTCTACTGGTTTTCTTCTTCCATGAATCCGCCATTGATGGTTGATAGATATATACTCTTGCAAAATATTGATTCTTGGTGGTGGTTTGATCTGAGATTTGAGATGTGTTTTTTTTTTTTTGTTTAGTGAAGTTTTTTTTTCTTACTCTAGTGCTGTTTCTTGAAATGATTGTGTGTTATGTATATATATACAAAAGTGTTGCCTCTTTTGCTTGCTGTTTGCAATTTGCCCAACGCTGAGTAACAAATAAAAATAGATTATCCTACGTGATTGGCATTTTTGCCATTTAGTGCAACAAGTAAGCTATTTATTTGTTTGAATTTTTTAATGAAAGCTAGTACTTTTTATAATTGATTTCAGAAAAAATATATATTCAATATTACTATAAATTCTAAAATAAATGCTTTTAAATCGGCGAATAAACTGTAGAAAAATGTCATTCACATTTATTTATTATATCTGCAAAAAAAACATATTAGTGTTTTTTTTTTGTAAAATATTTTTAAACAAGGAAAACTTTACAGATGAGTTCAAGTGGGTCACCGCTGTACGCGGACCATATCTTAGCTGTGTTAGCCGTTTTGTTTCATAATTTACGCTTTTTGATGGTTTTTATTTCTTGTCTGTTATGCTTTTTTATTTAAATACATATTTTTATTTACTTCCAACCTCTGTAGTATTTTTGTTGCTTACAACCTCATTATTAGTTTCAAGTTCCCAGTCTTGAAATGTGTACGTTTAGATATCTTTTTTATTTTTCAATTTAAAAATAATATTGGTTTACCATTTGGATTAAAAACTCTTTTGATAAGTACTAAAACTTCTTGATGCTGCGAAATGGAGAGTTTAGACAAATTCTGATTTGACTTACCAATTGTTTGGAGGAATGAATGCAATTATGTTTTTTTATAAACTGATCACCGAGTAATTCCAAGTCTATACTTAGCGACTAAGTTGTACAATGCTTTAAAAGTGGTAGTTATGAAAATTCCTCTGAAACTTGGGAATATTTTACTGGAAGAAATAATAAATTAATACCTAAAATGGAACTTTAGTTGTAATCAAACGAAGTGTAAATAGAAGCAAACATAGATCTAATTAAGCTTAACGAGAGAAAATATTAGTTTAGTTGTATGTCCCGTTGAATCATGTTGCTGCGTCTGTCCTCTTATTGTAGTTTCTAGTTTCCACGAAACCGTGTTCCATGTCCAGATCATGTAACGTGCTTTCATTGTCAGATCTCAGAAATATATAGATTCATGTACATATCTTCTTGTAAAATACTCTCTCCGTTTTTTATATATGACATTTTAGAGAAATTTTTTTATTCTAAATTATAAGATATTTTAAATTTCTGTAAAATTTATTAATATTTAATATTTAATGACTAATAATATTATATATTTTATTTTATAATTTATTAAATTATAATTAGATAAATAAGTAATGATATTTTTATTTGAAAATGTAAAATTTTTAATATTTTTTAATTTATGTATAAAATTTTAAAATGTCATATATTAAAAACAGAAAAATATGTATGTTTTCACACTTTTAGAACAACGACGACAACAAACAATAATAACAATAATGAATTATAGTTGGAAAATACCGTCCAACAAAAGAATTTGCACCGCCAAAAGCCAATGAACTTTCCAGTAATTTACTACTCATTCTATTTCATTATGATGAAAGTTTTAGACATTTCACATAGTTTAAGAATAATTTTATAATATCAAAAATAATCTTTGTTTCCTTTTATAATTACAAAATAAGTAAAATAATTTAATAATTTCTTTTAATAGTTAATAACGGTAATATGAGTAAACAAGTAAAAAAATTGCATTAAAAACTATAAACTTCTATCTTTATGAAACAAAAAAAGTCACAAAACTTTCGTCTTAATGGAACGGAGAGAGTAACTTTTTGACATGTATTAATTGGTAAGAAATGTATTTAATGCTTATAATTGGTTACTTAGTTAATTTTGAGGATAGACAGATTATATTGGTAGCACATGAGTTATTTTGTTTTTGCTCATAATTAAGCTGGCCAAAAAAGTCATTTTGTTACAAAAACTAAAAAAAAAATATTTTAAAAAATTATCCATTTAAATATTTGGGTGGAAAAAAGAAATGAAAAAAAAAGGTGAATCCGTAAACTACTAATTAGTCGGTGTATTACCTAGACAAGCAAGGAGACGTTAAGTTTCAAATTCAAAATAAAAAACAGTGTGGCAATTTCGTAAATAATACTAGAATAAAGGGCAGTTTTTGATCAATAACAATCCACGCTCATGTATATAAACTCGTAACAAACTCCAAACCCCTTAACACTCATTTCACTGTTCGTCTTCCAGAAATTCAAAAAACCCCACCGATCACTGATTCTTTGCGATCTCAATCGATCAAGGCGACGATGTCTCTCAGACCTAGCGCGAAGACGGAGGTCAGACGGAACCGGTACAAAGTGGCGATCGATGCGGAGGAAGGACGGCGGAGGCGAGAGGATCACATGGTTGAGATCAGGAAGAACAAGAGGGAAGAGAATCTTCAGAAGAAGAGACGCGAGGGGATCTCAGCCGCGCCACAAACGGGAGAGGATTGTGTATATGTTTGCGATTTAACTTTTCTACTTATCTGATTTGATCGTGATCATATGAACATCTAGTTAAAGATCGATTTCTTGGCTTAGTATACTTTAAGTTGTTCTAGATTTGAATTTCTTGCAATGATGATGATGATGATGATGATGATGATGATGATGATGATCATCTTGAATTGCTATGTGGAAGAATCTTGTTTGTTCTAGATTTGAAGTTTCTTGCGATGATGATGATGTGGTCTTGATCGAATTCTTGGCTTAATATACTGTAATTTTGTTATAGATTTGAAGTGTTTTGTGAATCCATGTTTAGTGAATTGCTATATGGAATCTTGTTTATGTATTACTACTATAAGGTCTCTTTAATTAATCGAATTCTTGGCTTAATATAGTTTGATTTTGTTTATGTATTCTTCGAAGAATCTTGATTAGGTCTGTTTGTGATTGCAGTTAACAGAAAATCTAGCGGATATTGTTGGTGGAATATGGTCAGAGGATAGCAACTTACAACTGGAGAAGACGACTCTCTTGCGGAAACTGCTTTCTATTGGTTTGTTATGAACAAATCAGCGCTTTTTTGCTTAGAGACTTTTAGTCGTTATGTTTTTTTTTTTTGTCTTTTCTTGTGTAGTGCATAACCCTCCTATCGTTGATGTTATACAATCTGGTGTTGTTCCTCGCGTTGTGACTTTCCTTTCAAGGGTTGATTCTCCGAAACTTCAGGTGAAGAAAGGCACTTTTGCAGGGATTATTGATCTGTGCTGTCGAGAGTTTGATGTGTTTGTTAACTTGGTTTTGCTGTTCATGTGTTTAGTTTGAGGCAGCTTGGATGCTCACCAACATTGCTTCAGGGACATCAGAGAATACCAATGTCATCATTGAAAGTGGTGCAATCCCTATATTCATCCATCTTCTCAGCTCCGCTAGTGAGGAGGTCCGCGAACAGGTATACGTTTTTAAACCCTTACTGTCATCACTTTGTTGTCAGAGAAACGCTTGTTGAGACTTTTTGTTTTTATGTTTTTCCTTCTGAAATAGGCTGTTTGGGCATTGGGAAATGTTGCTGGAGACTCACCTAAATGCCGTGATCTTGTCTTAAGTTTCGGTGCCATGTTGCCTCTTCTGTCTCAGTTCAATGAGCATACAAAGCTCTCAATGCTTAGGAATGCTACATGGACTTTATCTAACTTCTGCAGATGGAAGCCTCAGCCTTCATTTGAACAGGTTTGCTTCAAGATTATACACACACCAAACTTTGGAGTCTTCGGATATATATACTCTAACATGTTTCTGTACGGTTTCTTGAGCAGACAAGCCCAGCTTTACCAGTTCTTAAGACCGTTGTGCAATCTACAGATGATGAAGTACTCACTGATGCATGCTGGACACTTGCATACCTTTCGGATAACACAAATGAACATATACAAGCGGTTATCGATGCAGGCGTTGTCCCTCGCATCATCCAGCTCTTAGCGTGGGTATATCTGATTGGTGATTTTAAGTTTTAATAATGGTTACGTGATCTGAGTGCTTTCTTCTTGTTAGTCATACGTCGCCGGCAGTGATGATCCCTGCTCTTCGTACCATTGGAAATATTATAACCGGCGATGATCTGCAGACTCAGGTGCATATATGTATACATTTTAAAGAGTTGTTTTTTTTGGAAACTTTAAGGTCTAAACATAAATCTCCAAACAGACGGTTCTGGACCATCAGGTGCTTCCTAGTCTTTTGGCCCTTGTTACAAAGACGTACAAGAAGAATGTCAAGAAGGAAGCTTGCTGGGTTATCTCAAACATAACAGCTGGGAGTTCAAATCAGATACAAGTGAGTAACAAGAGAGTCTGAAACTCAAAAGTTCAAATCAGATACTTAAACACGAATGTGCAGGCAGTGATTGAAGCAGGTATAATCCAGGCTCTTGTTTGGGTGCAACAAAACGAAGAGTTCGAAGTGAAAAAAGAAGCTGCTTGGGCAATCTCAAATGCTACTTTTGTTGGCACTCATGATCAAATCAAGTAAGAAGCCAAATGTTTTTCCTTAATAAACCCTAAATATCGTTTTAAAAAACATGTCTCTTGTTGTCTCTCAGGTTTATGGTGAGTCGAGGGTGTATCAGACCGTTATGCGATCTTCTAACCTGCCCAGATACAAGCATCGTAAGGGTTTGCTTAGAAGCGTTAGAGAACATTATGGTGATTGGAGAAGCACTGAAGAGCAAAGGTCAGACAGGAGAAGAGAACCTCTTCGCTACACTGGTAGAAGAAGCAGGAGGACTTGAGAAGATTGAGAATCTTCAGAGCCACGACAATGATGATATATACCAAAAATCTGTGAAAATCCTCGAAAGCTATTGGACTGAAGACGACGATGAGGAGATTCGCGCTAATGTTCCTCCCCCTCGTCTATTCAACTTTATGTGAAGGTAAGAAGTTGAATTTGAGTGTTGTATAGTTTAGTTGCTTTTAGACTTTTGAGTTATATTCTTAATTTGATGCTATTGCAGGACATATCGAACGGTGATAACGTGAAGTAGAAGAAAATCCTCTCTCTCTCTCTCTCTCTTGCCTTTCTCTCCACTCTTACTCCTCACATCTCGTGGATATGATAGAAAACAACATTGCTTCATGTTTCCTTTGATGTTTGTCTGTGTTTTTGGGGACAAACAATCTTTTTCTTATCACGAGTGGAAATTAAAAGCAAGTTTTTGAGTAACGGTCAAACATTTAGTGAAATTCGATCCGAGAACTTCTGGATCCAAACCAAGGCAGCAGAATATGGAAACGGATTTGTAAGCTCAGGCTTTTGGCAAGTTTGTCTATTTGGCAATATGGAAACCTGACGACGACGTTGACATTTCAAGTTTGTCTCTTTTCTCGTCTTGGCTTCAAAACTGCAGTACTTGTAAGAAGCGAACCCTTCTTTTCTTCTTCTTTTTCCTTCTTTCACAGTGCTCCAAAACACCAAAACCTTCTCGTAGTGAGAGAGGCCTTACGGTTTCCTTGTCTTTAGGTTGGAATGTCGCTTGCGCAGATTGGGGAGTTTACTTTGTTATGCTAAGTCGAGCATCTCATCTTCACCTAATTGAGGTAAGCAGTCAAATGCCTCTCTAACTTTTTTGATCCAACTAAGCGTATTTTTTCCCAGACACTGTGTGGTACCATAACAGTTTGCTCGTATGTTTTTGTGTTTATTTGCGGAGCAAACTGTACCTCCTGCTTCTGGGAACAACTGCTCTAAGCCTGGTATTCACTTGAAGTTCAGTTTTAGAACGAATATTTTGACATGAACATGAAAGAAAAAACAATGGTGACAAACATACTTAACACAAAATAAAACAAATTACATAAACATTTACGTAAACATTTAGTTATTACATATCTTACGGAATAATGCAGTAATTTAATATTTTATATGTAATTTCTTAAAATTTGATGTTTGTGTGTTTTTTATAATATATATAATTTATTAATACAATAATATTGTGTGTTATATGATATATTAAAAGTACGTTTTATATTTATTTGTGAGTTATTTATAACTTTAGTTAATGTCAAAAGTTACAATGCAAATAAATAAATTTTTAAGAATTTTTTTTAGGATTCATGGTTGAGTATTCATTGGGTGTAAATGGGACCTGTTCAAAATGGAGTTGATTTAAATGGGACGAGTGTAAACTTTTTTAAACTCCGTACGCCTATTAAGTCCACTTCATAGTAGAGGGTGTCTCGTACGCCTGGGCAAAAAACCCGGAACCGAAGAACCGAACCGGAACCGAACCGAAATACCTAAAACCAGAACCGGACCAAGACCCTTAAATATCCGAACGGTTCTTAAATTTTATAACTGAAATAACCGAACCGAACCGGAACCGAACCGAGAACCGAACGGATACCCGAATATATAAAAATATTAATTATATATACATATAATATAACTAAATATATATATTCATAATTTAAAAATCTATTAAAATTATCTAAAATATTTTTAAAAACTAAATAATTGTAAACTATCCGAACTATCCGAAAGTATCCGAAAGTATTTGGATCTTTCTATCCAAAATTATCCAAAGTAACCGAAAATATCCAAATTTATCTAAATTATTTGATATTTTATCCAAAAATTCAATATTTAACATGAATTACCCAAACTACCCGAAATAACCGAACCGGAACCGAACGAGAACCGAATGAGAACCGAATTTTTTCCGGGTATTTTCCGGTTCCTAACTTTATTATCCGAACCAAACCGAACCCAAAACTACCCGAACCGAAACCGAACCGAAAATAATTAAGTAGTAAATGAATCCTTTAGCCCCCTATCCGAATTACCCGATACCCGAAATACCCGAACCGATACCCGAAATTCCCATCCCTAGTGTCTCGCATATGTCTCAAGCATTTTACCATAAACTTTGACAACTCTTCTATAAAATAGTCACCAATTTTCCCGATTGTATTAGAACGAGAAGTGCACTCACCAACTCAAAACACATGGAAAAATTTTACATGATAATGTAAGGTTCTCATGATATTATTTTTCTTTATTGTTAAATTACAAACCATGATAGTCCAACATGAACAGAACATAATAAAGCAAAAAAAACAAAAACAATGGAACGATGTTGTGATGTGGTCAGATAACAAAAGACTCATCAACGGCTTAAAAAGCCTAAGCCAGGGATAACTGTATTTTGATTTTTGTTTCTCATCATATACACATTCACAAACATCATCCTAGTAAACAAAACTAGCAAGTGGAAGCCTCAGACCGTCCTAGTCAAGTTAGATGTTTCTCAACATTGAAATTTCAGCAACCATTAAATCTAATCATCACAGGCATCCAATTACAATAAACCAATAAAAAAATCATCAGATCTTCCTATACAAGTGAATCACTATACTCAGACAAATCCTGAACATTCAACAACTTGGCAAACTGTTCCTCATTTGATCAAATAAAAAATAAAAAGAGAATATTGTTCCCCGACGTCCTAAGAAACATCATCGTAATTGACCAACAGGATAGCGAGGGGAACTAAAATTCAATCTAGGCTTAATACATTTCACATCAAACTTCATCCAAAGCATGAATCTTTAAATCATGTAAAGCCACAACTACAATATATATAAAAGTGAAAGAACTCAGTCCCTTAGATGTTCATAATGAAAAGCGATCATTACCGCTATCATTACAGGTCTGCAAAATTGACTCATCACTGTTCTTTCCCCGACAAAACAAAAACACAAGACAAGATATGTAGTCGCTCAAGTTAAGCTCCCGAATCAGCATCAAACTAGAATTAACAGAGTGAAATTGATCAGAGAGGAAATTAGAATTAACGAGAGCAGCACGATTGATATTGCTTCAAGGGAACGAATCATATGGGAACTGACATATCCACATCGACTATCTGATGAAGCCACAGTGAACAATAAAATCGAATTTGCGATACAAACAGAAAGAGAATTGAGATGAATTTGATGATAGCTTGCGTGTGTGTGTGTAATTGTTATATAGTGATGGCTTCATTGGCTTAAGGATTAGGGTTTTTGGTGCGTCAATGACGAAACTAACCTCGAGTTAAATTGTAGACTTTTGCTGTTATTGTAACGGCCCATTATTTTTGAGCCCACAATTGTATTGCCTTACTTTCAGCCGTCAATTACAAATAAAGAAATTGAATCATCTCTTAGGTATTATTTAAAAAATAATTGAATACATGTTATTTTTACAATCATTTTTACTAAAAAATGACATGGTATACTAGAATTAATGATATGTCTAATAGCAACATATGACATGATAATTACATTTAATGTTAATTTATATTTTTAGTAATTTTTTTAGAATATGAAAATAACTCACAATCATTATAAAATAGATATATTTGAATATGACATTAAATAATGTAACAAGTATTAGATATTTTACCTTTTCAAATATTATTTAGTTTATTTTTATAATCATACGATTTTTATTACTAAACAAGATTTACCAAATTTTATACAATTTCTTTTAAATATATAAATTTTTAATTGTAACACCATTTGTTTCCTATTTATATTTATAATTTTTAAATTTTAGAAATTATATTTAATTTTAATTTTTGATAATTATAAATTTTCATATCATTTTTAAGAAAGTTTATAAAAATTGATTTAATATATATTAACCAAAAGAAATAAATGAAAATCTATCTACAATTATAATCTTAAAATGTATATATTTCTTAAATATATTTTAAAATAAATCTTTTTTTAAATCTTAATTTTATGTTTAATTAATTAAAATTTACATTAAAATATTGGAAAGAAAATAATAAAATCTAGAATATTGACATAATTTTATTTTTAAATATAATCTAGATTTAAAATTTTTATTGTTTCACATGGTGCATGAAAATATCTAATATATATATTAAAAGAAAAAAATTTGTCAATAAATATGTTTACTCATAAACTAGATATTTTACCCATATATGCGGACATAAATATTTTATAGTTACTTGTTAATAGGGATGGGCAAAAAAAATAAACCGAACCGAAAAACTGAACCCAAACCTATTCAAACCAAACCTAACTAATTATAGTTTGATTCGATTAAAAAATTCTAGAATCAAATTAACCAAACCAAACTGAATCCAAAACCGAATCTATAAAATAACCGAAGTGCCACTCCTACTACCTATAATATTTATATTAGGTTCAGATCAAATATAATAATTTAAAATAAGAAGATTACATCTTTATCTATTTTAGTTAAAATACAAAGAAATTAATGATTTCGTGTCAAACGATGATTTATTTTATGTTTTACAAATTCGATTTTGGTAACCAAACTAGAACAAAACTAAAAATCAACTCGGTTAAACACAAAGACAATCAAACTAAACTAAACCGAATTCAAACCAAACTAACTTCGGTTGATTTTAGTTAAAGTTGTCTTCGGTTGATTTTATTTTTTGACTAATTTATATATTTTATTCATTACGGGTATAAATAATATTAACCGCTCTAACTTGACTATCTGACAATCATTTAACAACTAGCTAGGTGGACAGCCTGCACATATGTGCGGACATTAATAGCTTTGATATATACATTTTTATGATTCAAACTTTGTGATTCCACATTTGAGGTCTTAAACACTATTTAGTATTTACTTTTCATTCTAATCATTCTAGGTTGATATACCAATTTATATCATATATATGTATGAAATAAATAAATTCTACATGTTGATATGTAGTATCCAGACGGTATATATTATTTGGCGATCAATGAAATATATGAGTAATAGAATCATAATATAGTGAAACTAAATACATTGACTTAATTGTTTAACATTACTTAAATAAAGAATTTAAACATATCATTGATCTCATTTTAGTTTCCAAATACAACTATCACTCAAGTCTGATAAGTCATAATCTTATTCATATGCGAAGAATAACATGAATAGAATAACTCTATTTTAGAGTAACTTTTGCTCCAATGGTTCACTCTACTATATAGTTACTATATTGTAGAGGATAATATAGAGGGATGTCAATATTTTACTCTATTGTATAAAGTTAACAATATTATCTTTGATAGTTTGATACAAAGAAAATAAATACAAAGAAAATAACATATGAGAACTGATTAATATGCTAAAATCGTAATAAGCATATTTCATGTTCTCCACATTGTTGAGCACGAACTCAGTTTCGCTCAAACTGAACGGCAATGACACATACTGTTTGGCATTCGATTTTTATGTTTGCTATGTATAACAAACATGTTATGATTATATAGTAACAATTAACATACCTATCATCTTCAATTGAGAAACTCATGAATGCAATATTGTTTTTTCTTAGTTTTGTCATTCAGAAGGAATTGAAGTGGTTTACAACTAACTACCATGTCAATAACATCTAAAATAAATATTATCATTAAACAAACAAAATGATTGTAACTTTTAGAATAAGGTAAATTATTGTTACTTACCAATAGAAGTTTTGAAGTCAAGCCTTCTATGGATAATATCAGCGAATTATGAAGGATATAAATACAACAAAGATGATACAAAACCAATGTGTTTAACAATGGTTAATATAGTGAATTTGAGCTTAAAGATGTTACCGATTGTCCTGGTTCTACCAACATTTGTTTTTATCTTGAATTCTTCAATAGAATACCAATTGTTTTCCCGAAAGTCTCAACAAAGTATATCACAAATTCATGAGGAATTGTTGATTGGATTTTTTTCCCTTGAAATGAACATGGTACAACAATAAAAAACATAGAGAACTCGCCAACAACTCTTGCGGCCAAGGCTTTCCCTGTTGTAACACTCGCATTCAGATTCGGAATAAGAACTCTCTTGCTCTCAATCTCTTATTTCACTCTCTTATTTTCTTCTGTTATTCATAACATAGTCACTTGTCATGGGTTAGCAGAAATCCGGGACCTTAAGGAAAGTTAGGGGTTCTTAGCTTTCCTCCCTTAACGGAAATCGACAGTGTTTTTTTTTGGTTCCCACACCTGCCAACACTTTCTGACTTTTTGATAGAGTCAAAAATATCATATCGTAAAGTAGACTGATTATTCTTCATATAGCGTAGGTGATTAGACACTATAGTTGTGTAAGCATCTACTACAAATTGCTGAAACAACCTTCTTGAGTTTAGGAGAGTATAAGCCTCAATTTTACGTCTATGCATACGAAATGCAAAGAATTGCCTTATGCTGATAGTATCCTATTTAAGTTATTTGGTAGCTTCTGTAACACCTTTCTTGATCCCAAGTCTGAAACCATCTTCTCCATGTACGAATAATAGAGGATACTGAAGTGCAAGATATGAAGCATGTATTTCATTAATCCTCAGCAACTTTCCTGATTTTTGTTGAAGAACAATTTCTCTTTTATCCATGTTTAGATTAAGTCTCGAGGAATCAGTGCATCAACTTCTGACGCTGTGGGTGTGTCATACGTTCTTTCATTCTTTAGTCTATCACTAACAATTTTCATATGAAAAAGTCGTCTGGATTCATTTGAAAATGTTCTTTTTCTGATCTGAACTTCTTAACATAAGGATTGACTTCATTAAGCATCTTGGTTAAGAAATGGCCTAAAACGAGATAAGCCCATTCACAAACTTAAAAGTAAAAAGTGGCCCAATCTGATGACAGTGCGGTTAACTTGGAGAGGATAATGAAAAGAAATGAGAAAAGAATATTTATGGGATGATAAATTTGCATTCCAGAAAGTAAGGCAAGATAGAGAAGAATGGAAGATACGAATCTGCAGGAAAAAAGGAAAGCTAGGCCGACTCTAGACGGGTTATAAGTGAAGGTGGGGCAGAAGATAAGAGGGAGAGTAAAGCTTAGCTACATAAACTCTTTGCAGTTAGAAACTTAGACTTTATTTTTTGTTTTTTATCATCGAGCTTTGACTTAAGTAGGTCATTCTCGGCATAGGTAGTTCTCCTAGTTTGCTCTGATAAGTTTTACGGCCTGTGTTTCAAGTATTCCACTGTACTTTTGCTTCCAGAAGATCGTCCTAGACGATTTTATCTTTGGAACTCTCATACGTGAATAAAGTCTTTAGTTATTCCAATTTTTTTTTGTTTTGTTTCATCTTGTTATTTTTTACATCTGTATTGATTACTTGTCATTGGCTCTACAGAAAATCCAGCCCCCCGTTAAAAGCTTTGTTTTCTTTGATGCAAATTTGATAGTGCGAATTTCGGTTCCCACAACATGAAGCATACATTAGGAGATCCTTAGTGAACAAGGAGAAGCAGCAATGACTTGTTTCTAATTCATTAGATAAACACACTAACTTTCCATCTAGAAAACCGAAAACCGAAAATGGGAAATCGGTCATTCAAAATAATCCTATAGGGATGAAAGACGGATATTCTAATGACTGATACAAACTAAATGAATTTCATGACATGAAACATGCATAATAGGATCTAAGAGGACAAGTATAAGATGCAATGAATTATTTCTCATTCATTAGAAGAACACACTAACCTTCCATCTATAAAACGAAAACAGGAAATTGGTCATGTAAATAATCCTATAGGGATCAAAGACGGACATTCTAATGAGTTATACAAGCAAAAGAATGTTCATGACATGAATCATGCATTAGTGATCCTTAGTGAACAAGGAGAAGCATCAATGACTTGTTTCTCATTCATTAGATAAATATACTAACCTTCTATCTAGAAAACCAAAAAGGGAAATTGGTCATCAAAATAATCATATATAGGGATCAACGGCGAACATTCTAATAATAGTTACAAACTAAATGAATGATCATGAAATGAAAAATGCGTAAAGGGATCTAAGTGAACAAGGATAAGCAGGAATGACTTGTTTCTCATTCATTAGAAGAACACAATAACCATTCATCTATAAAACAGAAAAAATAAAATTGGTTATGAAAATAATCCTATAGGAATCAATTGGTATCAAAAAGGCTTGGTAGACTTGATATATTGACCCTGCAAACACGACGTGACCATTCACCGTGCTTTGTTCTCACTCACACGGTACCAGGATTGACCAGCTTGCACCAGTTTCTCGAATGTCACTGATCATTTGATTGCTCTAGCTCAAGCATGCTTAATTCTGGAGTTCTCCCCGGATGGTTAAACAAAAAGGTAAATGTACTTTGTGTCATAGGTAGCCAAATAAATTCTTATTAGCCATTTCCACCTAAGCTACTACCACAAACCCAAGGTAATACAATGAAAGACGGTAATTCTAATGAGTGATACAAACTAATTGAATGTTCATGACATGAAACATGCGTAAGGGGATCTAAGAGAACAAAGATAAGCATCAATGACTAATTTCTCATTCATTAGAAGAACACACTAATCTTCTATCTATAAAAGATAACAGGAATTTGTCATGAAAATAATCCTTTAGGGATCAAATATGGACATCCTAATGAGTGATGCAAAGTAAATGAATAGAAATGACATGAAAAATGAATTTGGGGATTATAAGTGAAAAATGAGAAGTAGAAACGACTTGTTTCTCATTAATTAGAAAACACACTAACCTTCCATCTAGAAAACATAAAACGAGAAATTGGTCATGAAGAGAATCCTATAGGGATCTAAGTCGACATTCTATTGAATAATACAAACTAAACCAATGGACATGACATAAAACATGCATAAGGGGATCTTAAGTAAACAAGGGGAAGAGACAGACATTCTAATGAGTGATACAGACTAAATGAATGTTCATGACATGAAACATCTGTA
This sequence comes from Sinapis alba, assembly GCA_012274485.2. Taxonomy (NCBI): domain Eukaryota; kingdom Viridiplantae; phylum Streptophyta; class Magnoliopsida; order Brassicales; family Brassicaceae; genus Sinapis; species Sinapis alba. The sequence continues at coordinate 72,061 of MU106616.1, forward strand.
AGGGGATCATAAGTGAACAAGGATAAAAAGCAATGACTTGTTTCTCATTCATTAGAAGAACACATCGCCTGCTCCCTCCACTCTTTCTCCACATCGCTCGTTGTTCCCCCTCTCTCTCCACATCGCCCGTTGCTCCCCTCTCTCTCTCCACAGCGCCTGTTGCTCCCCTCGCTCTCTCCACATCCCTCATTGCTCCCCTCTTTCTCTCTCCAGATCGCCCATAACTCTCACTGAGCAGTTCAGCATATGCCATTACACTCTTTATCCTAGTCAACATCTCCCTCATCTCCTCTCTCTGTTCCATCATAGCATGTATCTCTCCGAGCATCACCCATACCTTTCCCAAACACTTCAGCATCGGTTATTGTTCCCAAATACTTCTCAGCATTGAACATTATGCATTAGCATCTCCTACTCTTATGTACATCGTGTTATTGCTTGAACCTTGTCCGAAACATTTTTTCGTATCGTTGCAATCGGAGTTGCCGTTGAGACTTTATGGAGAAAACAAGAAATCCATTGTTTTCTGATTTTTTTTTTCAAATGTTGAATCAGAAACTGTTAACTCAAACACCAATATTTTTTTGGCAAAACAAAATGATTTTATTATTTCATATACCTACAGCACAAAAAATGGTAACTCATAGCGAATTGGCAGTTTTTCCGAGAAAAGTAAAAACCCTTAAGGTATAAATACTATGCTAGCAGCACTGCTCCTTCGCAATCCGATATACCCATAAGGTTTTCTGCAAAATAAATAGTTTAATGAGAAACCTATTTGCTCACTGAGTCGAGCGGGAGAAAGCTGATTGACCGAGGGTCCACTCTCTTCCTTAACAACTAAATCAATTCCCCCAATATGCATCAATCATCAAGCAGAAAGGATCGAATATTTCAAGCACTAGGCAGTGTGAAAATTAAGAATAATATTCCAACAGCCATTTTCTGTTGCATCAACCACTCATTCATTGGATATCCTTCAACACCATCAATTCTTCCATCATATATCCTCGAGGTAACTCGACAGTTGTTGTGTCAGTCAAGGGTCTTACTCCGAGCCCATTACTTCACGATTCTCGAAGAAGTGTCTTACACCAGTGAAAAAATAACTATAAGCGGTCACAAATATTTCGCACCTCATTGCATCGTCGTGCAGCCACATACAAGTGATCAGCTCGAGTGTACTTGGTGATTGACAGGAAAATCCGTCAAAATGATCTCATCCAGACCATCAGTAGTGGATTCTTGTCAATCATCCCATAAAACCTCGGGTTACTTACCAAGAAAACCTGATACGATACTTGCACATACATGTTATACCCTTAAAGCCGAAGCGTAGTTGTGCTTCCCCGGTCCATTCGTTCAATTTCGACTTTTCTCACATATTTCCGACTCATGATCAGTCCCAAATATTTTTGCATGCCTATTCTGATGAGCTAAATATTTTTCATAAAAAATGCTATGCCCTTCGGGCCAAGGCCCAAACAATATACCTCAATCAAACAATCAATCACTCATATCATCATGCATTTATACAACCAAACCCAAACGATATAATCCAGTATCTCTCACAATCAAAATATCACAAAATCATAATATTATCATGCAATCAACCTAGATGTGCATGTATCAATCATGATCAACAAATTGGTTATTAAGTTACATATTTTAAATTTTAAATTTGCTTTCATTTTGATTATAATATTTTAATTTATTATCCCTTTTTCCTAGTGGTTTTTGAAAAGATCGTTTTGTACATAGCCAATTTAGAATTCGTTCAAGCGCTTAAGGAGAAGAAGGTTCAGATCGAGGTGGTAGAAAAGGCAACAAGCAAGTTGTGAAGGAAAATGCACTAATCATGGCTCAGAATGAGGAACACACCCACTGGTTTGTTTACAACAATAAATTTATTGAAGTAAGGCTCTGCATATTTGAAAACTTTTAGTGATTATCACCTTTATTCTAAAGCATTGTTAATTCTACAAAATCTCTAATGACAACAAATTGATCGCTTCACTTAGCGAATAATCATGCTGTATTTTTTTTTGTAACTGAAATATTCATGCTGTAAATATTGAATAGTTATAATAGTTTTGTATGCTGTCAATAATATATTATTAATTTTCAAAGATACTAATAATGCAATGACAGTTCTAACATAAAACATTCTTTAATAATACGTTTTAGGATTTAAGAAATCATGGATTAAAAAGATAAGAATTAAATAAAAAGATATTTGAGTTTCTGGAGTCATCCAAATTACAGGGTTGTATTAAATTCTTAGTTGTTTTTAAGAATTTGAAATAAAATTTAAATTTTAAAGTATTAATTTAATTTTAGTTTGTCTCTCTTTTCAAAAATGTCTTTGTATTTTCTGAATACTGCAGGTACGGTCAACTACAACTTATTTTAGTAATAATACTAATTGTGTCATAGAAATAATATTAACTGTACCAATTGCATGTTTTGAAGAGTCATGCATGCATGTTCAGCATGACTTATATACCTTACTAAAAATGGTTAGATCCAATCCTATTAAATATTAAGGTGTTATTACGAACAAAATTATCAATGTTATTTATCTGCTTTATTTTATATACACTAATAAAAGTATACTAGAGTCATGAAGATGAAGAAGACGTACAAAGATTAATAAACAAAAAATTATGTTCATAAAATTTTTCCAATGATAGAATACCGATTTATCTCTCTGAAAACTTTAAAATTATCTATTAAAAATAAATTTTAGCCAAAAGAAAGGATACAAAAGATATATGTTAAATTACAAAAGGGTCAAATTATAGGCAAAATTAATTTATAATTTATTTGAATCATGATTCAACTATATTAAGTAGACCTAATGGATATTGTCTGAATTAGTTGGAAAAAAAATGTTCAAAATATTTATTCAGTTAGCAAGAAATTGGACACCCCAACAAAATTTGGTAATAGAAATTAAGACATAGACTAAATAATTCTAAGTTTGTAGTCACTACCTAAATTTTCCAAGTTTAAACAATAATCAAGCGATTTATCTGACCAAGTCAGGTATTCGTAGCAACAAGAATGGGGGATAAAGGATGTATACCTACAGCTCGTGGTCCTTTAGGTTTCCTTTTTAGAGTGTGAACTTGCAAGTTTTTATACATATTTAAATAGTTTATTTTCTTTAATACATTAGTTTATATTATTTTATAGATGCATCAGAATGATGAAATTCTCTTGAATAATGTAGCATTAATGGTGAATAAGTACACCTACCAAAAGATGTTTTTTATTCAGGAAATGATCATTCCCATAGTCATTCAGATGGTCCAGTCACAAGCGGAGATCTTATCTACTCAGGCTTTGATGCATGAAGATGCACTTCCGATTACAACACATTGCCATGGGGAAAAAATCAACAATCTGATTATCAAGTTACGTATTTAAATATTTCTAAATTCTTTTTTAACTATAATAATTTTAATTTACCATCCATTTCTTCCTATAAGTTTTGAAAAAGATCGTTTTGTATGTAGCCAATTTAGAATTCGTTCAAGCACTTAAGGACAAGAAGGAACATATCCAGGTGGTAGAAAAGTCAACAAGCAAGTTGTGAAGGAAAATGCAATAATCATGGCTCAGAATATGGAACACACCCATTGGTTTGCATAAAACAATAAAGGGAAAATTGTCAAAACGGAACCAAAATTTGGGAAGGTTGTCCTTTTGGTATAATACTGTTTTTGTCCATTTTGTCTCCCTTTTACCGTTTCCATTTCTGAAAATTAAAAAACAAATAGTTTCATAAATTAAAAAATTATAAAGAAATATAAAAAATTAATAAAACACCCATATACATATGTATTTTTTGGTTGAAAAACTTGATAATTAAATTTTTAAAATTACGTTCTACTAAAAGTAGATTTCGTCTTCTACGGAAAATGGGTTAGTAAAAAACGAATTCTAGATTATACAAGTCCATCTAGTTTTTTTAAAACGTACAATCTACTAGTTGCAAAGATATCTATTTTTCTCCAGAATGCAGTTTCTACTTTTATTAAGTATTCTAAAATACTCGGAATGCAAAATCTAGACACTACTCATACGTCTACATGAGGTAGAAATTGCTTTCTTGATTTTTGTCACCGTTCAACACAATGTAGAAGTTTCATTCTACGAATAAGAAAACATATTTTTGCAAAAATTAAGAAAATTTCAGTTAAGAAAATATTCTAAAAATATACTAACTTCCTAAAATGTGTTTTGATCGAATTGCCTTGTCAAAATATAAAAAAAAAATGATTTTGCCTTTTCTTCTTCATCAGTCTATGATTTCTCCATACTTTGTCTTGTGATTATCTCAAACTCTTGTTCTATGATGCATATCTATACAACATGTGGGATATTTGGGGTCTTTTTTTTCATATTTCTTTTGCCTTTTAAAACCTTTTATTTTTACTTTTTTCATTAAACTTTTCAAAATTCATTTTAGTTTATGTTTAATTTGATTAATAAAGGGTTAATTTTGGGTTTATGAAAAATAGGGACAACTTAGCGATGATATTATACTAAGGGAAAACCATCCCGAATTTTGGTTCCGTTTTGGCAATTTTCCCAACAATAAATTGAGTGAAGTAAGGATCTGCATATTTGGAAAATTTTAGTGATTATCACCTGTATTATAAAGCATTATTAATTCTACAGAATCTCTAATGATGACAAATTGATGGATTCACGTAGCAAATAATCATGCCGTATTTTTTGGTAACTGAAATATTCATTCCGTAATGATTGAATAGTTATAGTAGTTTTGTATTAAGTCAGTACTATATTAGTACTTTTAAAAGATAGTAATAATGCAATGACAGTTCTAACACAAAACATTTTTAATACTGTTTTAGGATTTAAGAGCTTTTGTGTTAAAAAGATATGAATTAAATAAAAGAGATATTTGAGTTTCTGGAGTCTTTAAGATTTCTGGGTTGTATTAAATTACAAGTTGGCTTTTATGAATTTAAATAATATATAAATTATATAGTAAAATTAAATTTTAGTTTTTCTCTCTTTTTGAAAATGTCATTGTATTTTCTGAATACTGCAGGTATGGCCAACTATAACTTTTTTTAGCAATAATACTAATTGTGTAATAGAAATAATATTACTTGTACCAATTGCATGTTTTGAAGAGTTATGCATACATGTTCAGCATGACTTATATACTTTACTAAAAATGGTTAGATCCAACCTATTAAATATTAAAGTGTTATAAGAAAAAAATATCAATGTTATTTATCTGATTTATTTTATATACACCAATAAAAGTATATTAGAGTCAAGAAGATGAATAAGGCATACAAAGATTAATAAACAAAAATTTAGGTTCATAAAACTTTTCCAATGATAGAATATCATTTTATCTCTCTGAAAAACTTTAAAATCTTGGAATCTATTAAAAGTAAAATTTATCCTCAAGAAAGGCTCAAATACAATAGATATAGGTTAAATTTCAAAAAGGTCAATTTTTAGGTAAAACTAAATTAAAAATTAGTAAAATCAAAAAATTTCCCCAATATTGAACCAGTAGACAAAATAATCTTCATTAAAATGAGGATAGCCTTTAATTTAACTGTTTGATCGACCTCAAACTAGGGCATTAGAAAGCTCACTCAGTTCTCTAACTTACAAAAAATTGTTTCAATCACCTATCGCGACGTCTTTGACCATTATTAAATTTCTTACATATCTGCACATTCTAACATTTTAACTGTTTAATTGCATGTAATTCTAAATCATGTGTTCCTAATCGACCTAAAACCGGATAAGACTCAATAAAAGACTCTAAAACACACATTGACTCGATAAAAGAATAAAAATATTAGAAACTGGTAAAAACAGTTTTTATCAACAGTTACAAACTTAAACATTTGTTTGTCTTTGAGCAAAAAATATCAATAAAAGTAGAAGGAAAAGGTTTGAAAACATGGGAACACATAAATCCTTTAGAACATCACATACCATTAAGAAAAATAAATAATATAATAATATAAAATAAATATTATAATACAATTAGAAATTGAAAAGATAGTGCGATTTTGATGAAATAAATAAATAATATAAAAAATATTATAATACAATTATAAATTAAAAAATTTTGGTTACTGATATCTTTTATAATTTAAATATTAAAATTCAGTGGTAAAATGTGAGATATATGCATTAAATTTTTCTATGAGTCTATTTTTATTTAAATTGATTATACTAAAATTTGTAATAGTAAATTAGATTATTAACAACTTGATCATATATTTAGTGGTATAATTATTTGTTAATATGTATGTTGGTCATAAAATTTTCTTTTTAATATATGGAAAATAATGAAGTACTAAACAGTAACAATGGAATTCTGGGGAAAATATTTAATAGGATAATTTATTGTCTTTATCTGCATTGAAATTTATTTATTGTGAGGGAAAATGTATGTTGGCTATAAAATAGTTCTTTTTTTTTTGTTTCAAAAAGATCAACATTTTTGAAAAATTATACTTTAAAAGTATAATTCTTTTACCTTTTTGGTGCATTATTTATCGGTAAATTATATATATTAATAAAATAGTTATATTTATTATATTGGTTAAAATTTGTGAAAATAGTAAATTACAAGAAATAATGTATTAATAATTAAATTTTAATATATTTTCTTGTGATAATTCTAAAACTTGTGTCTTTTTAAAACAAAGAACATATCAGACAAGGATACAAATTACCAAAATGAATTAATTAAAAAGTAAATGATTAAATTACTCTAAGGTTTAAACCATTTAATCATTGCTCTAACTTCACTCTCTAAATACTAACTCTAAACTATTATCAATAAATTCAAACTTACATTTTAATAGTTTTTTTAACTATTACTTTGGAAAATCATAAAATATACAAAAGTAAACGAATATATGAGAATTCTACAAGTCCTCTAAATGATTACTTTTAAAATATATTCGTACAAATATTTAAATTCTATATTTTTCATTTTTCAGAAAAGGATCTATTGTTGTAAAAATATGTATCTAAATACTATAAATGTAATGTAATATTTTATAAAATATTGTTGCAAAAAGTCAGTGCATTCTTTTTGAAAAAAGCTGGTTATAAGACGTGTTGTGGTTTTGGAAAATTATACACTAGTTTATAAGACAATTTTGGTGCGTGCGGTTTTGTAGTTATTTTTTTACGAAAACCGCAAATCTGTAAGAAATCTATAATATAATGGCACAGTTTCTACTCTCCCTACGGTGTGCCACATCAGCAGGTAGGTGGGTCCCACTTTAAAAAGTGGGAAAAAGGTTTATTTCTTGATTCGAACTTGGGTTATTAAGATACAAACAATAACGTTTATATCACTACACTAAAGGATAACTTGTGCATTGATGGTTAAAAGTAATATATATTTATGAAAGTCGAAAGTCCTTACTTCTTTGACTTCCTTTGAGGATCGGGCATACAAGTGTATTATGGATTTCAATTTTAATTAAGTTTCATCACATTATATGAAGAAAAAACTCAAATTTACAATAATTATAGTTTTTCCATATTGTAAATCGTCGTTATTTGACATGAGTTATGATGCTTTTCATCCTCGTCTCGGACATGTCTGCGTTACAAAGTTGCGTTGTGTGTCTGTTCGTAAACTATTTTTCACCGGTGAACTCTTCATCTCCCCATCTTATATCGCTTGATCATAAATATTTCTGATTTATATCTCCTTTGTAAGCCCTATATATATGATTCTCATCTTTGATGAACCTATTTTGCATCTCCACAAAACTCATTGATTTCTCTTAACTTTAACCATCTTCTAGAAAATATATTTATATGCTTCTCCAGTTCCTCAAACCGACATCATCAGTGTCCGTTATTCAACCTTTGAGTCTCTTCATCATAGTTGTAGTAGTTAGAGCATAGTCGCTTGCCTCCTCTGTTTTTAGGATTCACTGAACCTCAATAAAGGCAATTAGTTTATGCGAATCATGGTTCTCTTCCTTGATGAAAAGATAAGTTAATCTTCGATCTATCACACTTATTTAACATAATTGTTTTTAATTAATTTCCTGATTTTTTGTTTAATAATATTATTCGCAGATTTTATGATTCATGGGTTCATTCCCACAGAACGTGCTAATCATTACCAGACCATCTTTGAAAGCCTGTTCCATTATGAAAGTCGATTGTTTTGAGGTTGACAGGTGCTCAAGCATGTACAAGATAACGGATCATCCATACCTCATTCGTTTAATTCCACCAACCATTATTGATGAAGTCATCACATGTGCTCCTGAGATCAATCTCCAATCATGATTAGGCTATTCGACAATCTTCAAGTGCTTGCGAACAAAAACCTAGAACTCTCAGGTATATTATCATATTGCAGCTACTGTCTCTGACCTCACCAAAGAAACAACTCGAATCGTTTTCCGTCTCCTCATTGATCCATAAGAAACAATAAAGACACAATTCCATTCATGTACTGTCTATATGGTGCTAACATCAATGATTAAAAATATTTTTTACCCAAAATATGTAGTCGTCTATTTATCTCCTTTACTTATCAAACTAATTTCACACAAACCTTTATTTTACAGTTTAAAAGAAACCACAAAAACTCAAACAATCAAAACACCAAAAACTAAAATCTCAAAAAGGAAATCATTAACGATAAACTTTTTTTTTTGTCAAATCTTAAAAATAAACTTTAAAACAAATATATCAAACCAATCACCTCAACTAAAACTCAACGACTGATACATTGAGTCAGCTAAACAAATACAAACTACATGGTTAGATATTTAACAATTTACAAACTTACTTTTGCAGATGATTAGGAAGAAGACGAAGATGGCAACCAAGATCAGTGAAATCATCTAAACCCAAAACATAGTGAGTTACGAACTCTGATAAATACAACTAACATTTTTTTACATATTTCCATCAAATAAAAGAGAAACGAACACATGCACACCAAAAGATACAAGAGAAAACCCCGACAGACCCAAAGATGACAACAACATCTCCACCTGCTCATTCCTCTTTTCTTATGAAAATAGCTTACATGCCTAATTTCAACATGCCAATGCTATCGTCTTCTTACGCGAAATACATAAATACGTTTAAAATCCATCATGACTCAAATACTCTGAATTGACACTCATTTTATATTTAATTCTACAAGTCTTCATATATTTATTTTTAAGGTCCGGTAAAAGTGATAAATTTAGAAATAAAAAATATATAACAAAATTATTAAGAATAATAAAAATTATTAGTTTGAGAGATATACTCTTTCTTTGAGTATATAAAATGTGGATCATGCCACAAACATAGTCATTTTGTTCCAATTTCATACATAATGAATACAAAACCAACAAACACAAACCCACGCACAGTGGGGGCTTAGACGATCCCTAGTGTTGTGAATGGCAAACAAAAAGCGGTTTTAACAATTCCACTTTGAAAAATGCGAATTATCTGTCGCCATTCATAACCTTAGAATGATGAACTTGGAAGGTTTTGTACATATTTAAATAATTTATTTTTCATTAATACATTTGTTTATATTATCATATAGATGCATCAGAACGATGGAATTCTCTTGAATAATGTGGCGTTAATGGTGAATAAGTACACTTACCAAATGATTGATTTTATTAAGGAAACGATCATTCCCAAAGTCGCTTAGATGGTCTAGTCACTAGAGGAGATCTTATCTACTCATGCTTTGATGTATGAAGATGGACTTCCGACCTGGGAAAATATCATCAAATTGGTTATTAAGTTACATACTTAATATTTAAATATTTTTTGTTTTTTAACTATAACAATTTTAATTTACCATCCCTTTCTTCCTAGAAGTTTAGAAAAATATTGTTTTGTATATAGCCAATTTAGAATTCGCTCAAGAGCTTGAGGACAAGAAGGAACAGATCCAGGTGGTAGAAAAATCAACAAACAAATTGTGAAGCAAAATGCACTAATCATGGCTCAGAATGAGGAACACACCCACTGGTTTGTATAAAATATAAATTGATTGATGTAAGATGCTGCATATTTAGAATTTTTTAGTGATTATCACCATTATTGTATAGCATTATTAATTCTACAGAATCTCTATTGATGTCAAATTAAATGGCTTCATTTAGGATATAATCATGCAATATTTTTTGTAACTGAAATATTCATGCCGTAATGATTGAATAATTATACTATTTCTGTATGAAGTCAGTACTATATTAGTACTTTTCAAATATAGAAAACATGCTATGACAGTTCTAACACAAAACATTCTTTAATAATCCGTTTTAGGATTTAAGAACTAGTGTATTATAAAGATATGGATTAAATAAAGAAAAACGTGTTGAACCCTATTTGTTGCAGTTTCTGAGTAGCTTTCTCAGTACATTACATTTTTCATTTGGATTTAGCTTTTGCTTTTGAATATTGTAAGCTCTAGGAAGAAGAAATATATACTCTTGATAGAGAGCTTTTATGAACCCTATTTCATTCTACATTTCTATTCAATGAATCATTTTGTTATTTTCTGTGTTCTTCATTTCATGTCTGAGTAATCCTACAGTTAGACTAGGGTGAATCAAAGGGATCCATGAATCATTGAGACCGATATGTTAGATAGGGGTTAAATCCATTGGTTCTTCATCTAGATGAATCTTATTGCTTGAACTGGACTGCGCACCTAGTTCATGATCTCTAGGTTGTTTAAACTCAATGAAAATGATTGTTTAAACCCTGAAATGAATCTAGGTGAGCAAGCATTCATAACCGGCGGAAGTCGTTGTTAGGAAACTTGTGATCAAATCAAATTTGTTAAATTGCATGTTTAGAATTCTAGATAAAACGGAAGTTGAACTTTAGATTTCTATAACATAGGGTTTAGTTTACCGAAAGTTAACTAAACTATTCTTGTTGTTTGAGTTTGAGAACGGTTTAAATCTCAATTCCCTGTCTAACATTCATATCTTGATTTATGTTTTCCTGAGAATACCCATTGCCTAGTGCTTTTATTCATATGCGAAACTTCATTTACATTCTGTTTATTACATTTCTGAAATTGAAACTACCAAAACAAACTCTTGTCGTTGTAGCTTGACTTTTCTCTCAAAGATTTATAGTGTAACATTGGTCTCTGAGGAATTCGATCCCTATATACTACCGCGCACTACCGTGCACTTGCGGTTGGTATTAGTGGTTAAAACCTGAGTACATCAAGTTTTTGGCGCCGTTGCCGGGGACCAATAGCGTTACCTTTGAATCTAGGACTAGAGTCTAGTCTAGAATTTTATTTTCGTTGTTACTAATACGTTCTTTCTTATCTTTCTTGCGTGTGTTTCAGGTGTATGAGCACAAGAAGCCAACGTTCTGCGAATCTGGTGATTGTCTCCAACGAAGAACTAACAAGAATCGAAAGAGAGAACAACATAATTAGAAGAAGAGACATGGCTGGTCAACAAGATCTGCCAGAAGGATTGGGAGATAACCAAAATCTCCACATGGGTAATGAGCAGGAAGTTGATAATCCTGCTGGCAATGCTGGTGGTGGTATTCCACCGCGCCACCCCTGCTCAAGAGCAAAGGATACCTCAGCTTTGTCCTATTGGAGCTATTGATACTCCACATGCCTTCTATCAGAACCAGTTTGCGATCCAGCCTCCTTCGATCAACGAACAGAATTATGAGATCAAACCTCAGATCATAGCTTTGGTCAAGCAGCACATGTTCCATGGTTTACGATAGATCAAGGTATGTCAGCAATGTAGACACTAAGAAGTTTAAGGAGATGAGTGAAAAGATTAACATGCTTATGCAAAGAGATCAGAGGATGGTCAGCTCTATTGAGGACAATGGAGAGGGAACATTTCAACATGTTTTCTCTGATAAGGAGATTGAGGAGCAGAAAGCTGAAGTCAATTATGTGAATGGGCAAAATAGAGGGTACAACCAGAACTACCAACAGCAAGGGTACCATAACCAACAAGGTGAACAAAGCTCAGGACATAACCGGTATCAGAATCAGAACTCTAACTACAATCAGGGAGGATACCAGCAGAAACAACAACATAATTCCTACCAACCCAAGAACACATCAACTGCTGCAAATTCATCCCAGTTGCTCAAGAGTTTAAAATTGAGCTGATGATGCAACAACTGATGATCAACCAGCAAAAGACTGCTTCTGAGATAAACATCAAGGTTGACAACATCATTGTTAAGGTCGACAACATGTACCAAGATCTGAACAACAAATGAAAATCTCTTTCAGCTCATGTGAAGAAGCTTGACACTCAAGTGGCTCAAACCGCAGAGGCTGTCAAAAGATCTATTGGAGTTCTTCCTGGAAAAAATGAACAAAACCCCAGGAATGAGTTTGTTAATGCTAACACCCTTAGGATTTGTAAAGAGCTGCCTCCTAATGAAAGGAGAACTGTGGAGACTAAAGAACGAGTAGTGATGAATGCTGAACCAGAAACTTTGGAGGTTGCTGAACCAGTTGAAGCTAATGTTGAGAAGGAAACTGTGGAAGTTGTTGTAGACACACATCCTCCAGTCCGAGTGTACACACCTAAGCTGCCATACCCAGTGAAACAAAATGTCTCGCAGAGATTTGGAGGCAGCTAAGTGTAAAGAAATGGTGAGCGAATTGACTGTGAAACTCTTATTTGAGGATGTTGTTGAGATGATGTCTGCTTTGAAGAGGTATGTGAAGAGTTTGATAACAAACAAGGCCTCTCCTAAAAAAAGTGTTATGTCTATCTCTAAGAGATGTAGCACTCTGCTTCAGAACAGAGTTCCAGAGAAGATGAAAGATCCAGGGAGCTTTGTATTGTCATGTGAGATTGAAGGTGCTATATTCAAGAGATCTCTTTGCGATTTGGGGTCAAATGTGAACTTGATGCCATACACTGTGGCTAAGAGGCTTGGTTTCACCAACTTTAAACCCACAAAGATCCAGCTAGTTTTTGTAGATCGCTCAGTGAGACATCCAGTTGGGATTGTCTTAGACATCGACGTAGTGATTGAAAACTACAAGATTCATGAAGATTTTGTAGTGCTGGAACTGGATCAAGAGCCTAAAGATCCTCTCATTTTGGGGCGTCCATTCTTAGCTACAGCAGGAACTATCATTGATGTGAAGAGAGGCAAGATAGATCTTCATCTGGGAGACATAATCATGAAGTTTGAAGTGGATAAGATGCTGAAAAGACCTACACTGAATGGTCATACTTTTCCATTGATCATGCTTCAGAAGATGATGAAGATGAGGAAATGACTGAAGAGTTACTAAGAGATGATCTTCTGGAGATTGCCCTTACTCTAGCTGAGAGTGAGCATGGGTACTTTAATGAGGATACAACCGGGTTTTCTAAGGTGTTAAATTATGGGGTGAAAATGGCAAACATGGTAGCCTTTCTGGGCCTTGATGAAGGAAAATTACCTACACCAAAAGCTACTGCGGATCATCTCAACCCATGGAGTGAACTGAAAGCTCCAAAGATGGAACTCAAAACACTTCCAGCAGGGCTAAGGTACGCATTTCTTGGTCCTAACTCTACTTATCCTGTGATCATCAATGTTGAGCTGAATAACGTTGAAACTGCTAAACTTTTGTGTGAGTTAAGGAAGTTTCGTAGAGCAATAGGCTATTCGCTAGATGACATTCCTGGTATCTCACCTGACCTTTGTATGCATAGGATATATCTAGAAGATGAATCAAGGAATTATATAGAACATCAGAGGAGGTTAAACCCGAATCTAAAAGATGTTGTTAAGAAGGAGATAATGAAACTTCTAGAAGCTGGAATAATCTATGCTATCTCTGATAGTAATTGGGCTAGTCTCGTGCATGTTGTACCTAAGAAGGATGGGGTAACAATAGTGAAAAACGATAAGAACGAGTTTATTCCCACTAGAACTGTCACTGGTCATAGAATGTGCATAGACTATAGAAAGTTGAATGCTGCAACTAGGAAAGATCATTTTCCTTTGCCATTTATTGATCAGATGCTTGAAAGATTGGCTAACCATCTATACTACTGCTTTTTAGATGGTTATTCAGTTTTTTTTTCAGATACTGATTCATTCAGATGATCAGGAGAAAACCACATTCACATGTCCTTATGGCACATTTGCTTATCGCAGAATGCCATTCGGTTTGTGCAATGCACCAGCCACGTTCCAGAGGTGTATGATGTCTATTTATATTGACATGATTGAGGATATAATGGAAGTATTCATGGATGATTTCTCTGTCTATGGATCTTCGTTTTCTCTTTGTCTTTCTAATCTGTGCAGGGTACTTAGGCGGTGCGAGGAAAAGGATCTGGTTTTGAACTGGGAGAAGTGCCACTTCATGGTCAGAGATGGCATCGTTCTTGGGCACAAGATTTCAGAAAAGGGCAATGAAGTTGACAAGGCTAAGATCGAGGTGATGACGAGTCTACAACCACCTGATTCAGTAAAAAGGATCAGAAGTTTTCTGGGTCATGCAGAGTTCTACAAGAGGTTCATTCAGGACTTCTCCAAGATTGCAAGGCCTTTGACTCGTCTTCTCTCCAAGGACACTAAGTTTCACTTCAACAGCGAGTGCTTGGAAGCTTTCATACCATCAAGGTAGCACTAGTTAGTGCACCAATTGTCCAACCACTGAACTGGGAATTACCTTTCGAGGTGATGTGTGATGCCAGTGATTACGCGGTAGGAGCTGTCTTGGGGCAGAAGAAAGAAAAGAAGCTTCATGTCATTTACTACGCAAGCAGGACACTCGATGATGCACAATGAACCTATGCTACTACTGAGAAGGAGCTGCTGGCCATTGTATTTTCTTTTGAGAAGTTCAGATCCTATCTTGTTGGATCTAAGGTCATAGTCCACACCGATCATGTTGCATTGAGATATCTACTCTCAAAGAAGGATGCAAAACCGAGGTTGTTACGATGGATTCTCTTACTGTAGGAATTTGACCTTGTGATAAAAGACAAGAAAGGGATTGAAAATGGAGTTGCAGATCATCTGTCTAGACTGAAGGTGGAAGAAGAGTTACCTCTAGATGATACTCTTCCGGTAGAAACTATTTATGCAGTAAGTATCCAGTACAATGATGGCTATGTGCCAGTAAAATATGTAAGCATTCCAAAGGTGCCTTGGTTTTCATAAATCGCCAACTACCTAGCTGCGGATCAAGAACACCTTAAGTTTACTGAGAATGATAATAAGAAATTCTTAAAAGATGTCAGACGCTACTTCTGGGATGAACCATTTTTGTATAAGCAGTGTGCTGACAATGTTTTCAGAAGGTGTGTCACTGAAGAAGAGATTCCTGGCATCCTATTCCACTGTCATGGTTCCAACTACGCTGGACACTTTGCTATGAGCAAGACTGTTTCGAAGATTTTACAGGCTGGTTACTGGTGGCCTAAAATGTTCAAGGATGCCCATTCTTCTGTCTCTAAGTGTGATGCATGTAAGAGACAAGGAAATATCAACAAGAGAAATGAGATGCCTCAGAACTTTATCTTGGAAGTTGAGGTGTTTGACGTATGAGGCATTGATTTTATGGGTCCATTTCCATCCTCCAACAACAATCAGTTCATTTTCGTCGCAGTAGACTATGTCTCTAAGTGGGTAGAGGCAATAGCAAGTCCTACAAATGATTCTAAGGTGGTTTTAAAGATGTTCAAATTTATCATCTTTCCAAGATTTGGAGTGCCAAGGGTGGTGATTAATGATGGAGGATCACACTTTATCAACAAGGTGTTTGAGAATCTTCTCAAGAAAAATGGTGTAAGACACAATGTGACAACTGCATACCATCCTCAGACAAGTGGACAAGTTGAAATCTCTAACAGAGAGATCAAGAGCATCCTGCAGAAAACAGTTTGAACAACTCGAAAGGATTGGTCAACCAAGTTGGATGATGTTTTATGGGTATACAAAACCGCTTATAAGACTCCTAGGCACAACCCCATTTCATCTGGTTTATGAAAAACCATGTCATCTTCCAATGGAGTTAGAGTATAAAGCAACTTGGACAGTCAAGCAAATGAACTTTAACATGAAATTTGCAGCTGAGAGAAGGATGTTTCAACTCAATGAGCTAGATGAGTTTCAAAATTTGGCTTTCGAAAACTCTAAGATCTACAAGGAGCGCACTAAGACTTATCATGATAGGAAGATCATTCCAAGAACTTTCACTGCCAATGATCAGGTTATACTTTTCAACTCTCGCCTGAAGTTGTTCCCTGGAAAGCTTAGGTCTCGACGGTCTGATCCATTCACGATCAAAGAAGTAAAGCCTTATGGTGCAATTGTGTTGTGGAATCATGATGGTGGTGATTTCATGGTGAATGGTCAACGCCTGAAACCATATCTAGCCTACTCAGAAATTCCTAAGGAAGAACATGTCTCTCTTGATGAACCACCTCTAGCGTAGAGGGTGCCAAACTCGAGCTAATGACGTTAAACAAGTGCTTGGTGGGAGGCAACCCACTGGCATGTGTACATATTTTCTTTATATTTTCTCTTTCTTTTTGAATTTCGGTTTTATTTTTAGTTTTGTAGGTTTATAAAAAAAATGAGCTAAGGCATGGGAAGCAAGGATCGATCGATCCTGTCATGCGCAATCGATCCTAAGATCGATCAGTATAAGGAAGGAAATTGCGCCACTGATCTTGATCGACCGGTACACGCAAAGTCGATCCCCCGAGATCGATCAGCACAGATCGATCGATCACCCCCCCTACAGGTCGATCCCGCTGCTCGATCCTTAGATGCACAGAAATCTGCGAGGCCGTTCTTGATTGACTGACACATACCGAGTCGGTCCACCTTGCTCGATCCGAAAGGGATTGATCGATCCATTTATAACGATCAATCATGTGATCGATCCGTAGAGAAGCAGGAAACAAGAAGAAATTGCGAGTTCATTCTTGATCGACCAGCACACGCAAAGTCGATCCCCCCGAGCTCGATCAACACGGATCGATCGATCCACTCTGTACCGGTCGATCCTGCTGCTCGATCCTTACATACACATAAATTTGCACGGCTATTCTTGATCAACCGATACAAGATAAGTCGATCCAGCAGGTGTCGATCCAACATGGATCGATCGATCCGCCACCCCGATCGACCGATCCCGACCCCATGTAAGTACCAAATCAATTTTTTCGGTTTTCTCCGGTTTACTCCCACTTGATTTGAACCGAACAAACACGATTTCAGAGCATATTAACTCGATTTTGGGATCGAAAACCTTCATTTCTCACGTCCAAACTCGATTTCAAAGGGTGAAAAGGGTTCAAAATCCCCAATTCTTAACTTCTTCAATTTCACTCCATTTTTGACGATTCTTGAGTCTAATCCATACGATATTGTGAGTTCATTCTGAATCTGTCACTATCTCCTTTGATTTGCAAAGATAATGAGAAAGTCTACATCCAGAAAGAATCCGAAAAAGGTCACGGATCACATGCAGACTCTCTGACAGTGGACACAGCAGGAGCATCGAGCTCAACTCAACCAGAAATTCAGGTTGCATCCCCTTGGCCACGGGAACCACTGACACCATTTCTCAAGGTCCCAAAAATACATGGAGAGCCCATTATAAAGAAAAGTGAACTGAAGAATCTCACTTCCTACCAAACATGGGACTACAACGCACCTTGGAGTGACTATCATTGCCTCTTCTACAATGGTCTGTTGCGGTAAATACTTAATCCAACCAAGTTCATCTGCGACTTCACAACAAAAGAGATAGGAGTTGTGCGTGATGTCAAGAAGATGTGGAAGAACGTGAGACTTGGAACACTTGGTTACAACCTCGATCCTATATACCCAGAGTTGGTTATACAGTTTCTCGCTTCAGTTGAGTTGCATTATAAGTCAGAGAGGAACAAGGTTGCAAGCGAGGGTAAGCTCACATTTTTATCCAGTGGAATCCTCTACGAGATGTCCATCCATGAGCTGTGTATGCTTTTTGGATTCGATCTCACACATGAGGCATGTTCTTTGCTGGAATTCCCTTGGGCCTACTTATTGTGGAGGGAGATTGCACAGCCAGGATACAAATCTCGAGAAGTTAAGCTGGCACATGTTAGGAACCCAACATTGAGAGTGATAGCAAAGTATTTGGGACATCTCCTATTGGGAAAAGAAGAAGCAGGGTCACTTACTCAGGATGAAGCAAAACTCATCCACTACAGAATCCCTTTAGCTGTCAGACCTGTCTATGATCTCAGAGATCAACCTCCACCTCAGCTACAGGTGAACATGGGAGCATTGCTTGCGCAGATGCTTTTTGTGAGGAAGTTGAGAGGTATTCGTGCTCCTCGCTTGAAGCCTTTGGATGAGTCAGTGGGTGGTCTCCTCACTCGGATTTTCAGGTTCCGCAACATAGACCGTTTGCGCACTCCTTGTCTGTATACTATTGAGAGGTTCGATGCCAAGTTTCTCCACCACACCAGGACACTATTACCTGGTAAGATCTACCGGTTTATGTCTCCTGAGGAGGCTGTTCTTCACTGCAAACTCCCACAGCCCGATATCACTTCTCTCACATCTGCGGAGAACTTGCATTTCGAACCGGCTGATGAGTGTCTCTGCGACTCTCCTGAACCCCCACCTCGACGTCGCCGTGGTTCCTCTTCTTCAGGTCCAGCTCAGGGAGAAGACCCTAGTCATGATTTCACAGCTGATCACACTCCACATCCTTCTATGGAGTACTTGTTACCAGCCTACACAAGTCAGTATGATTCGGGAGCGCCACCATTGGATGGTACACCGCAGCAACAGTTCGCTTGGACTGCAGATACTCTGGGAAATCTCTCGACGATGATGCCGACCATATGGGGAGCACTAGCGAAGATCCGATGTCCACCGCCTCCATCCTGCTTATGTGGCCCACAGACTTCCGAGCCTGTTGATGACACCATGGAGGATGATGACGAAGCTGATCCAGAGACTGCCGATGAGACTGGAGACGTTCCTAATGTTGCTGGACACAGGGATATTGATATCACTGATGACGACGACGCAGCATATGCACAGCCCGATGAGCGCCTTCCTCGACGCAGGCGCATACTAGGACAGAGCAGGAGCTGCAGTCCCGGCGACCTTCTCTGATCAGTATCATCTCTCTCTATCCATTGTATTATATCATTTTCATTTTCTTTATGTACTTTTTCGTTTGTCGTATTCTCCTTTGGATTTATTTTCACTCCGAGACGGTGTGAAGTAAGTCTGGGGGAGAGTACCTTCTAGGACTAACGTTTTTTTGTGTTTCCTTTGAGTCAGTTTGTTTCATGATTTCTGTTGAGTCAGTTTGTTTCATTAAGTCAGTTTGTTTCATTGAGTAAAAAAAAAACAGTCTGGAACTATGAACTTTTCTTGGACTGCTGTCTATCTAATGTTTCAGTGAAAATTCTTTCAGCTAATGACTGCAGACTGTACAACGTGGAAAACACCAAAGTGGATCAATTTGCCATTACCATCCATACATGTTTAGGTGTTTGAAGCATCCAAAGCTGACCTCCCACCTAATATACTTGATTTCTCTTGTCTTGGGACTTGGCATACATTGGATCGCACTCCTCATTCAAGTCTGAAAAGACTAGTTTTTGTGAGTATAGTTTCACTTTCTCTTCCCTTCGAAAGAGAGTAAAATTAAAAAAAAAATAGAAGGATAAAGGTCAAAAAGAAGTGAACCAGGTGCTTAGTGGCAACCACCATTAGTGCTTGTGTCTCATAGAAGCCTGTCCAATAAACTCAGTCAATAAAAAAAATAAAATGATACCCTACAAGGTAGGGAGAAATTGACTGAGTGAAGCGAGAAAAGAGAAAGGAAATAAACTATATGTGTGATCAAGAACTTGAATGAGTAAGAATCCATGTGTCTTATGATCAATATTCCCTCGATGAGACTGCATTTTCAGTTCCAAAATGAGGTCGGTGATGATGAATTTGGACAACTCTCATGAGTTGTGGGCTGAAAACGGTTGGGTTGCTAAGCTGAGGTCGAGTACGTGGAGTACCTTCTTAGGTTGGTGCGATTAAATGTGGCTTGCAACTTACAATGGTAACGCAGTATTCTAAAGGATATGTGAGTTCTCACGTTTTCAAACCTCTTTCTCAGATCATGGTATTTGCTTAAGGACAAGCAAAAGACTAAGTCTGGGGAGTTGATGTGTTGCGTTTTTAGCGTATTCTAACCCATATTTTAATCATTTTTTGAGTCTTGTTGTTATTTATCGAGTCTTTTCAGATCAGGATACCTGAGAATGGAGTATTGAGCACAAGGAGCAAGGAAAAGAGGGAATTGTGTGATTTCAGGCTAGATCGATCGATCCATGGAGTGGATCGATCGATCTCAAAGTGCAATTTTGACCCTTTTATGCGAGACGAGTTTTGGATCTGTCGACCAAGAAGCGAAGTGCTTGATCCTTTCCAACTTAGATCGATCGATCCTGCCTTGGATCTGTCGATCCCTCAGGTCGATCCCAGCTGGTCTGCGCGCAAGAAAACCAGATTTTTGGTTTATTTCAAGTTTAAACCGGTTTTGTCTAGGGATTTCGAGAAAAACGTGTTGAACCATATTTGTTGCAGTTTCTGAGTAGTTTTCTCAGTACGTTACATTTTTCATTTGGATTTAGCTTTTGATTTTGAAGATTGTAATCTCTTGGGAGAAGAAATCTATACTCTTGATAGAGAAACTTTTTTGAACCTTATTTCATTATACATTTCTATTCAATGAATCATTTTGTTATTTTATGTGTTCTTCATTTCATGTCTGAGTAATCCTACAGTTAGGCTAGGGTGAATCGAAGGGATCCATGAATCATTGAGACCAATATGTTAGATAGGGGTTAAATCCATTGGTTCTTCATCTAGATGAATCTTACTGCTTGAACTGGACTGCGCACCTAGTTCATGATCTCTAGGTTGTTTAAAATCACTGAAAATGATTGTTTAAACCCTGAAATGAATCTAGATGAGCAAGCATTCATAACCGGCGGAAGTTGTTGTTAGGAAGCTTGTGAACAAATCAAACTTGTTAAATTGCATGTTTAGAATTCTAGATAAAACAGAAGTTGAACTTTAGATTTCTATAACATAGGGTTTAGTTTACCGAAAGTTAACTAAACTATGCTTGTTGTTTGAGTTCGAGAACAGTTTAAATCTCAATTCTCTGTCTAACATTCATATCTTGATTTATGTTTTCCTGAGAATACCCATTGCCTAGCGCTTTTATTCATCTGTGAAACTTCATTTACATTATGTTTATTACATTTCTGAAATTGAAACTACCAAAACAAACTCTTGTCGTTCTAACTTGACTTTTCTCTCGAAAATTTATAGTGTAACCTTGGTCTCTACGGAATTCGATCCCTATATACTACCGCACACTCCGTGCATTTGCGGTTGGTTTTAGTGGTTAAAACTTGAGTACATCAGAGTGTAAACATTTTCAGCTCACAATTCATCAGAGTTATCCTAGTTCACCATCACTAACCTCGTTTCAGATTAGGTTATGCATTTTATTCAAAGGAATATCAATCCAAGGGCACATGGATTCTTACTGTCTGATGACATAAACAATCTTACAACTAATTTATTTCCTCTCCCTTTTCTCATTTCTCTCGGGTGTTTTTCACTATCTTGTATGGTATTATTTTTATTTTACCAAAAGAGTTTTGCGGACGAGCTACCATGAGACACCATAACTGATTGAAATAACCACAAAGTTCTTCGTTCAGTTATTTGAAAATAAAATACATCAATTGTGTCCATTTATTTTGTATTCTAGATTATTATAATTTAATAGTGTACAAGAATATATTTTAACTACACTAAATAAAAAGAAAACAATAACTAATAACTTTTAAGAATCAATAAGTTTGCACCAAACAGATTTATTTATTATTTACTTACATGATTCTTAATACATAATGCAACACCATAAATTTATTATTTTCCAAGAATTTATCATCCCCTTAAAAAGCATTTATATAGTATTTTTCTTATAGAAATATTTACTGTTACATCTGTAATGAAAATTAGAGTCTGTTATGAAACAATAAAGCAAAAGAGATAAAAAAAAAAACTCCTCTCCCTTTTCTCATTTGTCTCAGGAGATTTTCACTATCTTGTAGTGTATTATTTTTATTTTACCGAAACAATTTATTGGACAAGCTACCATGAGACACCATCACTGATGGAAATAACCACAAAGTTTTCCGTTCAGTTATCTGAAAATAAAATACATAAATTGTATCCACTTATTTTGTATTTTAGATTATCAAAATTTAATACTATAAGTGAATAAATTTTAACTACACTAAAAAAAATAACTAATAACTTTTAAGAATCAATATTAGTATACTATCATATAAGTAAATTATGATATATCATATATTCACCTAATATATATAAAAATATAGTAAGATCTTTTTATAAATGGATATTATTTTCATCTAAGTAATATACAGCCACTTTATTTTGAAATATTATAAATAAGTTCTCACCAAACAGATTTATTTATTATTTTACTTACATGATTCTTAATACATCATGCAAGAAATTATTTTACTTACATGATTCACCAAAAATCACTCAAATTAATTATTTAGTTAGCAAGAAATTGGACACCCCTACAAAATTTGGTAATATAAATTGATACATAGACTAAATAACTCTAAGTTTGTTAGTCACTACTCCAAATTTCCAAGTTTAACCAATAATCAAGCGATTTATCAGACCAAGTCAGGTTTTTCGTAGCAACAACAATGGGGGATAAAGGATGTATACCTACAACTCATGGTCCTTTAGTTTTCTTTTTAGAAGGATGAACTTGCAAGTTTTTTGTAAATATTTAAATAATTTATGTTTCTTTAATACATTAGTTTATATTATTTTATATATGCATTAGAACGATGGAATTCTCGTGAATAATGTGGCGTTAATGTTGAATAAGTACACCTACCAAAAGATCGATTTTAATCAGGAAATGATCATTCCCGAAGTTGTTCAAATGGCCCAGTCACAAGCAGAGAACTTATCTACTCATGCTTTGATGTATGAAAATGTTCTTCCGATTATAACACATTGCCATGGAAAAAAAATCATCAAAATGATTATTAAGTTACATATTTAAATATTCTTTTTAATATAAAAATTTTAATTGACCATCCGTTTCTTTCTAGAATTTTCGAAAAAGATAATTTTTATATAGCCAATTTAGAATTCGTTCAAGCGTTTAAGAACGAGAAGGAACGGATCCAGGTGGTAGAAAAGTCAACAAGCAAGTTGTGAAAGAAAATGCAATAATTAAGGCTCAGAATAAGGAACACACCCACTGGTTTGTATAAAACAATAAATTAATTGAATTAAGGCTCCACATATTTAGAATTTTTTGTGATTTTCACCATTAATTTAAAGCATTATTAATTCTACAAAATCTCTAATGACGACAAATTGATGGCTTCATTTAGCAAATAATCATGCCGTATTTTTTTGTAACTGAAATATTCATGCCGTAATGATTGAATAACTATAGTAGTTATGTATGAAGTCAGTATTATATTAGTATTTTTCAAAGATAATAATAATGCAATGACAGTTCTAAAACAAAACATTCTTTAATAATCCATTTTAGGATTTTAGAACTCGTGTATTAAAAAGATATGGATTAAATAAAAAAGATATTTAAGATTCTGGAGTCTTTATAATTGCAGGGTTGTATTAAATTACTAGTTGGCTTTTATGAATTTAAATAATATTTAAATTATATAGTAAAAAAAATATTTTATTTTTTCTCTCTTTTTGAAAATGTCTTTGTGTTTTCTGAATACTGCAGGTACAGCCAACTACAACTTATTTTAGTAATAATACTAATTGAGTCATAGAAATAATATTAATTGTACCAGTTGCATGTTGTGAAGAGTCATGCATGAATGTTCAGCATGACTTATATAATTTACTAAAAATTGTTAGATCCAATCTGATTAATTATTAAGGTTTTATAAGAACAAATTTATTAATGTAATTTATCTGGTTTACTTTATATACACCAATAAAAGTATAGTAGAGTCAAGAAGATGAAGAAGGCATTAAAGATTAATAAACAAAAATTTGGGTTCATAAAACATTTCCAATGGTAGAAACCGATTTACCTCTCTGAAAACTTTAAATCTTGAAATCTAATAAAAACAATTTAGCCTATAGAAAGCCTCAGATAAATAGATATAATTTAAATTATAAATGGTCAAATTTTAGGCAAAACTAAATAAAAATTAGGGAAATCAAAAAAAAAATCCCCCAGTATTGAATCATTAGACAATAATAATCTTCATTAAAATGTGCATAACCTTTAATATAGCTGTTTGATCGACTTCAACTACGCATTAGAAAGCTCTATCAATTCTATAACTTATGAAAAATTAATTCAATCACATATCATGACCTCTTTGACCATTATTAAATTTCATACATATCTTTATTTTTCTATATTTTAACTGCTCAATTGCACGCTATTCAAAATATTGTGTTCCTAATCGACCTAAAACCGGATAAGACTCAATAGAGGACTAAAAGACTCTAAACACACACCTTGACTCTAAAAAAGAAGGAACGGATCCAGGTGGTAGAAAAGTCAACAAGCAAGTTGTGAAGGAAAATGCAATAATCATGGCTCATAATAAGGAACACACCCACTGGTTTGTATAAAACAATAAGATGATTGACCACATATCTAGAAACTTTTGTGATTTTCACCATTAATTTAAAGCATTATTAATTCTACAGAATCTCTAATGATGACAAATTGATGGCTTCATTTAGCAAATAATCATGCCTTATTTTTATAAACTGAAATATTTATGCCGTAATGATTGAATAACTATAGTAGTTATGCATGAAGTCAGTATTATATTAGTAGTTTTCAAAGATAGTAATAATACAATGACAGTTCTAACACAAAACATTCTTTAATAATCCATTTTAAGATTTTAGAACTCGTGTACTAAAAAGATATGGATTAAATTAAAAAGATATTTAAGATTCTGGAGTCTTTAAAATTGCAGGGTTGTATTAAATTACTAGTTGGCTTTTATGAATTCAAATAATATTTAAATTATATAGTCAAAATTAAATTTATTTATTTTTCTCTTCTTGAAAATGTCATTGTGTTTTCTGAATACTGCAAGGTACGGCCAACTACAACTTATTTTAGCAATAATACTAATTGAGTCATAGAAATAATATTAATTGTACCAGTTGCACGTTGTGAAGAGTCATGCATGCATGTTCATCATGACTTATATAATTTACTAAAAATCGTTAGATCCAATCTGATTAAAATTAAGGTGTTATAAGAAAAAAATTACTTGTGTTATTTATCTGCTTTATTTTATATACACCAATAAAAGTATGATAGAGTCAAGAAGATGAAACAGGCACAAAACATTAATAAACAAAAATTTGGGTTCATAAAACATTTCCAATGGTAGAAAACCGATTTACCTCTCTGAAAACTTTAAATCTTGAAATCTATTAAAAAATTACAAAAGGATCAAATTTTAAGCAAAACTAAATAAAAAATTAGGAAAACCAAAAAAAAATTCCCCAGTATTAAATCACTAGACAAATAATCTTCATTAAAATGCGCATAACCTTTAATATAGTTGTTTGATCGACCACAACTAGGACTTAGAAATCTCTATAGATTCTCTAACTTATGGAAAATTTTATTCAATCACATATCATGACCTCTTTTACCATTATTAAATTTCATACATATCTTCACATTTCTAAATTTTAACTGCTCAATTGCACGCTATTCAAAATATGTGTTCCTAATCGACCTAAAACCGGATAAGATTCAATAGGGGACTAAAAGACTCTAAACACACATATTGACTCTACAAAAGAATAAAAAAATTAGAAACCGGTAAAAACAAATTTATCAACACTTCCAAACTTAAACATTTGTTTGTCCTCGAGCAAAACAAACATCAATAAAAGTAAAAGGAAATGGTTTGAAAATATGGAAACACACATATCCTTTAGAATATCCCATACCATTACAAGTTGCAACCAACATCAAAGAGCACAAACCTTAGAAGGAAATAACCACAAAATTCTCCATTCAGTTATTTGAAAATAAAATACATAAATTGTAACGACTTATTTTGTATTTTAGATTATTGAAATTTAGTACTATACATGAATTTTTTTTAACATGAATACTATACATGAAAAAAAAACACAATAACTAATAACTATTAAGAATCAATATTAGTACACTATCATATAAGTATATTATGATATATCATAAGTATTCACCTAATATATATATATATAGAAAATAAGATGTTTTTATAAATGGATATTATTTTCATCTAAGTTATATCCAGTCATTTTATTCTGATATCTTATAAATAAGTTTGCACCAAACATATTTATTTATTATTTTACTTACATGATTCTTAATACATCACGCAACACCATAAATTTATTATTTTACAAGAATGTATCATCTTCTCCAAAAATCATTTATATATTATTTCTTATAGAAATATATATTGTTACATCTTTAATGAAAATTAGAGTCTGTTATGAAACAATTTATGTACATTTTATGCACTTTTCTAACGACAGTTTTGGTTGGGAGAATGTTTGATCGGATTAGAGCCGAATTGTATTCAGCTCATTTAGGTACATGCCATTAATTAATGTTTACTATGAAATAACCAAAATATGATCCGGATATAGAAAACAACACCGACAAATACCTTTATTAATCAAATTGAAAAGAAACGTTTACAATGAAGATAAGTAGAAACAATGAAGCAAAATGGAATAAAATTGCCGATTACAACACACAAACCCATTCCATTTTTGCATGAGAACGTGACGTTCATCATTTTATTCAATCCAAGAAAACTAGAAACACAAAAGAAATCATGGACTATAAGAAACAAGAAAAGAAAGCAATAAGTTCAAGCATTTGAAACCATACGATTTGTTTGTATTTTAGGTGTGTCCTTATACGTCATAAGTATTCAACTTAGAGGCATTGGTAATATGTTGGAGTATTTCGGCCACAACCATTCAGGAGTATGTTGATATAGAGGGGAAGGTTAAGGTTGATGCCAAGAATTTTAACCTTCAGCGCGGTACAGAGACATGCTGCAGCATCAAGGTCAACCAATCCTTCAATGAGTGAGCAGCATTGCGGTACAGCTGGGCTTCCCAATATTAGTTTAACTACATCGAGAACATTAGCGCAAGCACTGATCTGCAGGGAATCTCTAGGACAAGAGCCAAGAGCAGAAGTGTAAGTGAAGAAAAAGATGTTCAGGGAAAGGAAGAGTGTAAGAAGGATTCTTGGAGCCATTTGTTTGTGTACAGGGAAAACTCTATTATAAAAGCTAAGGAAGTAGTGGAGTGTTTATATTTTCTGAGAAGTGTGGAGATAAGTTATGGGATGTTAGTTGGTATTTATAGAATTTTCTGTAGGAAGAAACTACTTGACTATTTTTTAATTTATGTGAATTATGATTCAACTATATTAAGTAGACATAATGGTCATTGTTTGAATTAGCTGGAAATCCAAAAAAAAATCACTTAAATTAATTATTTAGTTAGAAAGAAATTGGACACCCCTAAAATTTGGTAATATAAATTAATACATAGACTAAATAACTCTAAGTTTGTTAGTCACTACTCCAAATTTCCAAGTTTAACCAATAATCAAGCGATTTATCAGACCGAGCCAGGTTTTTCGTAGCAACAACAATGGGGGATAAAGGATGTATACCTACAACTCGTTGTCGTTTTGTTTCCTTTTTAGAATATATGAACTTGCAATTTTTTGTACATATTAAAATAATTTATGTTTCTTTAATACATTAGTTTATATTATTTTATAGATGCATCAGAACGATGCAATTCTCTTGAATAATGTGGCGTTAATGTTGAATAAGTACACCTACCAAAAGATCGGTTTTAATCAGGAAATGATCATTCCTGAAGTCGTTCAGATGGTCCAGTCACAAGCAGAGATCTTATCTACTCAAGTTTGATGTATGAAGATGGTGTTCCGATTATAACATATTGCCATGGGAAAAAAATCATCAAACTGGTTATTAAGTTACATATTTAAATATTCCTGTTTTAATATAACAACTTTAATTTACCATCCCTTTCTTTCTAGAAATTTTAAAAAAGATAATTTTTTATATAGCAAATTTAGAATTCGTTCAAGCGTTTAAGGACGAGAAGGAACGGATCCAGGTGGTAGAAAAGTCAACAAGCAAGTTGTGAAGGAAAATGCAATAATCATGGCTCAGAATAAGGAACACACCCCCACTGGTTTGTATAAAACAATAAATTCATTGACCACATATTTAGAAACTCTTTTGATTTTCACCATTAATTTAAAGCATTATTAATTCTAAAGAATCTCTAATGACGACAAATTGATGGCTTCATTTAGCAAATAATCATGTCGTATTTTTTGTAACTGAAATATTCATGCTGTAATGATTGAATAACTATAGTAGTTATGTATGAAGTCAGTACTTTATTAGTATTTTTTAAAGATAGTAATAACGCAATGACAGTTCTAACACAAAACATTCTTTAATAATCCATTTTAGGATTTTAGAACTCTTGTATTAAAAAGATATGGATTAAATTAAACTTTATTTAATATTCTGGACTCTTTAAAATTGCAGGGTTGTATTAAATTACTAGTTGGCTTTTATGAATTTAAATAATATTTAAATTATATAGTAAATATTTAATTTTACTTTTTCTCTCTTTTTGAAAATGTCATTGTGTTTTCTGAATACTGCAGGTACGGCCAACTACAACTTATTTTAGCAATAATACTAATAGAGTCATAGAAATAATATTAATTGTACCAGTTGCATGTTGTGAAGAGCCATGCATGCATGTTCAGCATGACTTATATAATTTACTAAAAATCGTTAGATCCAATCTGAATAATTATTAAGGTGTTATAAGAACAAAACTATCAATGTAATTTATCTGCTTTATTTTATATACACCAATAAAAGTATAGTAGAGTCAAGAAGATGAAGAAGGCATAAAATTAATAAACAAAAATTTGGGTTCATAAAACATTTCCAATGGTAGAAAACCGATTTACCTCTCTGAAAACTTTAAATCTTGAAATTTATTAAAAATAAAATTTAGCCTATAGAAAGCCTCAAATACAATAGAAATAATTTAAATTACAAAGGGGTCAAATTTTAGGCAAAACTAAATAAAAAATTAGGGAAATCAAAAAAAAATCCCCCAGTATTGAATCATTAGACAAAAATAATATTCATTAGAATGTGCATAACCTTTAATATAGCTGTTTGATCGACCTCAACTAGGCATTAGAAAGCTCTATCAATTCTCAAACTTATGAAAAATTAATTCAATCACATATCATGACCTCTTTGACCATTATTAAATTTCATACATATCTTCATTTTTCTATATTTTAACTGCTAAATTGCATGCTATTCAAAATATTATGTTCCTAATCGACCTAAAACCGGATAAGAATCAATAGAGGACTAAAGACTCTAAACACACACCTTGACTCTACAAAAGAATTAAAAAATTAGAAACCGGTAAAATCAAGTTTATCAACACTTCCAAACTTAAACATTTGTTTGTCCTCAAGCAAAACAAACATCAATAAAAGTAAAAGGAAATGGTTTGAAAACATGGAAACACACATATCCTTTAGAATATCCCATACCATTACAAGTTGCAACCAACATCAAAGAGCACAAACCTTAGAAGGTATTTTCATGTATTGACGTCAACTTAGCAGTGTAAACATTTTCAGCCCACAACTCATAAGAGTTATCCTAGTTCACCATCACTAACCTCGTTTAAGATTAAATTATGCATTTTATTCAAATGAATATCAATCCAAGGGTACATGGATTCTTACTTTCTTATCACATAAACAACCTTACAACTAATTTATTTCCTATCCCTTTTATCATTTCTCTTAGGAGATTTTCACTATCTTATAGGGTATTATTTTTATTTTACCGAAAGAGTTTATTGGACTAGGTACCATGAGACACCATCACTGATGGAAATAACCACAAAATT
>MU106617.1:7197-102046 GCA_012274485.2 Sinapis alba
CTTGAAAGTAGGGGTATTTGTGCACAATACACTATGCCTGGTACTCCTCAGCAGAATGGTGTAGCTGAGAGGCGGAACCGTACTTTAATAGAAATGGTTAGGAGCATGATGAGTAATTGCTCTTTACCCCTTTCATTGTGGATATATGCATTAAGAACTGCGACGTATGTACTGAACCGGGTTCCTAGTAAAGCAGTTCCTAAGACCTCTTATGAACTGTGGACGGGAAGGAAACCTAGTTTAAGACATCTACGTGTATGGGGTTGTCCAGCAGAAGTAAGGTTATATAATCCACATGAAAAGAAACTTGATTCTAGGACTGTCAGTGGATTTTTCATTGGCTATCCTGAAAAATCAAAGGGGTACACGTTTTACTGCCCTAACCATAGTACGAGAATAGTTGATTCAGGTAATGCAAGGTTCATTGAAAATGGTGAAACTAGTGGGAGTGGTAAACAACGAAAAGTGGACATTAATGAAGTTTAGGTTGAAGTTTCTTCACCTCAAATTCCACCTGAGGTAGTTGTTCCTATTGTTGCATCAGAGTTTAATGACACAATAGGACAGCATAATTATGTGCCAGTTCCACCAGTTGATAATACTATTGATGAACCTGTCATAATTCACGAAGAGAATAGTGAACCACAAATACCTTTAAGGCGATCTGGAAGAGAAAGAAAATCTGCCATTTCAAACGATTATGTGGTTTATACTATTGAAAATGAATGTGACTTAAGCATAGATGAAGATCCGATCTCATTCAAAATGGCCATGAAAAGTGACAATTCTGAATTGTGGTTTGATGCCTCAAAAGAAGAAATGAAATCTATGGATGATAATCATGTATGGGACTTAGTAGAGTTGCCTGATGGTTTTAAAACCGTTGGTTGTAAATGGGTCTTTAAGACTAAACGCGACTCAAAAGGCAAAGTTGAAAGACGCAAGTCTCGCCTTGTTGCTAAAGGTTTCACCCAGAAAGATGGCATTGACTATAAAGAGACCTTCTCTCCTGTTTCAAATAAGGATTCTCTTAGAATTGTTTTGGCTCTGGTGGCTCATTATGATCTTGAGCTTCACCAGATGGATGTTAAAACCGCTTTTCTAAATGGAGAGCTTGAGGAGGAAGTATATATGGACCAACCTGAAGGTTTCGTGGTCACAGGAAAAGAAAATTTAGTGTGTAAGCTGAGAAAGTCAATATATGGACTAAAACAAGCTTCTCGACAATGGTATATAAAGTTTAATGATACCATCACCTCATATGGTTTTGTAGAGATCATCGTTGATCGATGTATATACATTAAGATCAGTGGGAGTAAGTTTGTGATTTTAGTCCTATATGTTGATGATATTTTGCTTGCTGCAAATGACATGGGTATGTTACATGATGTGAAGAAGTATCTCTTTAAGAATTTTGAAATGAAAGATATGGATGAGGCATCATATGTGATCGGGATAGAAATATTTCGAGATAGATCACAAGGAATATTAAGCTTGTCTCAGAAAGGATATATCAATAAGATCTTAGAGAGATATAAAATGGAAAAATGCTCTGCAGGAATAGCTCCAATTCAGAAGGGGGACAAGTTCAGTAAAATGCAATGTCCTAAAAATGAATTGGAGCGTAAAGAAATGGAAAGAATTCCCTATGCATCAGTGGTTGGAAGTTTGAACTATGTTCAAACATGTACTCGACCCGATATCAACTTTGCTGTTGGAATGTTGGGTCGATATCAAAGTAATCCCGGAATGGACCACTGGAAAGCTGCAAAGAAGGTTCTCAGGTACTTGCAAGGCACCAAAGAGCACATGCTTACATATAGGAGATCTGATCATCTAGAAGTCATTGGATATTCAGATTCAGACTATGCCGGATGCGTTGATAGCAGAAAATCAACGTTTGGCTATTTGTTCCTATTAGCTGAGGGAGCAATATCATGGAAGAGTGGAAAGCAGTCTATCATTGCTACTTCCACCATGGAGGCTGAATTTGTGGCATGCTTTGAGGCTACAATTGATGCGTTATGGCTGCGGAACTTTATCTCAGGGCTTCGGATTGTCGACACTATAGCCAAGCCGCTGAGAATTTATTGCGATAATTCTGCAGCTGTCTTCTTTTCAAAGAATGATAAGTACTCGAAGGGTGCTAAGCACATGGAATTAAAGTACTTGTCTGTTAAAGAAGAAGTTCAGAAACGGAGGGTGTCGTTTGAGCACATAAGGACGAACATGATGGTAGCGGATCCACTAACTAAAGGTTTACCACCCAAGGCGTTCAATGGCCATGTAGAGCGTATGGGTATTATAGATAAGACTTTGCTATTTTAGTTATGGAATGCTCATTATGTATTTGACACTAAGAATTCACTTAAAGTTATGTTTCTGATTTATTAGTTATGTTATCATTAAAGTATGTGTATACACTTATGGTTCATAGATAACATATGATTGGTTTGAGAAATAAAGATTCTTCTCATATAAGGATTAATATAAAATTGGAATTAATTTGTGATACATGGAAGGGAATATGTCGTTTAATGACATACAACCGCCATGATTCGGTCAATTCAAATTTTAGTAAAAATCAAGTGAACTTGATGTAAAAGTGCACATTAAAGTTATTGAACTCTTAAGTTGACACAAAGGTCAAGTGGGAGAATGTAAGAATATTTTATATGTGACCTATGTGTCTATTGGTTTAATATAAAGTTCAAGTTCATATTAATGTTTTAGATTCTAATATAAAAGACGATACCGTGATGGATCGGTTTCGAGTAATGAATTAGAATCCGGGTTTATTGATAACCCTCCTACTTTACCTTATATTTATAAAGTCCTTAATCTCTTTAACATATACATATATATACAAGGTAATAATAATGGAATATATTACCATAATTTAATATAAATATATGTATTTATAAGTATATGTTGTCATATGGTTATAAGGAAGAGTTGTGTTATTCACATCCCTTTGATGGATAACAAACCAACATGTCCCTTTGATCATTAAATATAAAAGGTCACGTACTCTTCCTTTTGTCAAAAAAAAAAAAAGAACGTGAAAGTCTCTCCTAGACTATTACATTAATAACAATTATTAAAGAAGATTAAGGAAGGTTGGAGATTTCTTGTCCATCAAGGAAATCACCAAAGAGAAGGTTAAAGGGGAGAAAATCAATTGGTGGAATTGCATCCAAGCATGGATCAAGGTTAGTCATTCTACCTTCTTTAGAAATTGTGTTAGGATTGAATTAAGACAAATCTAAATTAGGTCTTGGTGATAGATTTCATAATAGAAATCATAAAATATAATTAACAGGATACTCGAGTTGTCAACCCAAATGTGTCAAAATATTAGAACGCCTTGCTAGGAATCAGGATGTTCCTCAGGAGTACACATACTATGGTATCCCATCTCATTGGCTCCAGGTTTGTATTAACATACGTTATTGATAAATGATCCAAAACAGAATGCTGACTAGTGCTGATGATCACAAATGCCCAAGATATCATAAAGAAGCACCAGCCTCAGATAATCACCTCTTTGAAGGACCCTGATATAAGGTTTGTTTATTTTTCACTATATCAATATGAGCTAATGCTTGTGAACCAAGGCTCTCGTCTCTGTTGATCAAATTTGTGGTTTGTGTAGCTAATTCAGTCACGACACTAGTTGTAGTTCATAACTTCCGTGGAATAGTTTCAATCGATATATCTTCAGTAAAAACATATCTTCTTGACATAGATGCTCCTGGTATCATGGGTAAATAGTTATTGGTATATTTATTTATGTTAGCAACTCTTATTGAGTTGTATGAGAACTATTAGACAGTACAATTTGTATGATATTAGTCGCCATCGTGACCATATTGAGTGAATACCAAACTTGATCAAATTAAACTTACCGTTCGCAATTGGAACTGTCTTTTTTTTTTTTTTTTTTTGGAACCGTCTTCCGCAATTTATAATTGTAAATTTGTAAAGAGTTAATAATTATATTGAAATTCCCTTAGATAGGGCCTTTTAGTTTGTTTGTCACAAAAATAGTTAAGAAAATGACCAAAATGTTTTTTTGAAACTAAAAAATGTATTTATATGCATTTATACCCTTAGGCTTAACTAATTTGGACTTTAGGGTTTAGAGTAAAGGGGGGGGGGTTTGTGGTTAGGGTTTCAAATTTCAAAAAAAAATATAAAAAATAAAAAATTCAAAAAAAAAAGAAGTCTATTTTGGTTATAATATTTTTTGAGGGCTATTTTTGTGACAAAAACTTAAAAAAAGTTATTTAAGAGAATTGACCAATTATATATGTACTTGTATATATCTATACTATTATTTGCGAAGTGATTTTTTGCAACGGAGCTCTCACGTTGAAAGTTAGAGTGGTTAATATCGTTTATACCCTTAATGAATTTTTATAAAAAACACCTAAAAATAAAAAAACGAATTTCAAATTTAATTGATTAAATAATTGATTAAAATTGACAATAACAAGAATTATCCAAAATCTAAAAATATATTTTAAAACTAAACAATAATTCCTATGTATATTGTGTTATTATCTGAAAATATGTTAATTAAAATTTACAAATTCAAAATCAGAAAATACAAAACTAAATACTATTCAAGTAAAATTCTATTATTCAACTAAAATTCTTAATTTTACATAATTGAAAATAAAATATTGAGTGATTTAAAAATTTATTTATTAATAATGAATATACTATACAGTAATTTTTTAAAAAAATATATATTATGTAAGAATTTTCAAATGAAAACATAAATAATAAATTATCATTATAATTTTTAATTAATAATATATGTATTAATAAATAATTATAAATGCTTAAGCCCGCATGTGCGGGCAAAACACCTAGTATATTTATAAAGAGAGAGAGAGAGACATCCTACTTCCTTGTTCCTGTCATTTGATCCAATACTTTTCCCATGTTTGTTTCATATTTTTGTATGCTGACTACTATTGATTTCCTTCAGTATTCGTAGACGAGATCTTGATTTACTCTATGGGATGTGTGATGTGTCAAATGCGAAGGGTATAGTCGAAGAGCTGTTACATGTAACTTTTGTAAAGATTGATATTTCTTTTACCTATGGTTTCCTTTTACGGGAGATGTTTAATAGAAGTTCAATACAAAAAATTAATATATTGCAGTATCTTAATTAGCACTGCTGAGTTTTCCATGTGTGAGGAGTTATCACTTAAAGCTGCTATTCTCGCTGAGAATTTTTCTCCTGATCTATCTTGGTAAGGATAACGTTTCAATCTAATATGTATATCACTTTTGAGATGCACACAATAGCATTATCATGCATTAACCAATCGTTATGATTTAGATAAATCTCAACACGATAAATATGATCAATATTTTGCTACTGAACATGGTTCCTGTGATGTTCATCAGGTATGTAGATGTGATCCTTCAGTTGATTGATAAGGCGGGAGATTTTGTTAGTGATCACATTTGGTTTCGTATTGTGCAATTTGTTACAAATAACGAAGACCTGCAGGTAATGAAGAGTTGTCACAAAAAAAATCTGTTTTATATATTCGGTTTGTGACATTCTTAACTTGCTTTAGAATTTCTCCAATGTGTCAGCCTTATGCAGCATCAAAAGTAAGAGAATATATGGACAAGATTGCGAATGAGACAATGGTGAAGGTTTGTATGCCCTTAAAATTTAGAATTAGCTCTTTCTATTGCAGAATACTGGTAACTTGTTATTCTTATATTCTCATTTTCTTAATGCTAGCTGAATTGCAACGCACAGTTTCTACATTTTCAAACTTTAAAATGATTCTTTACCATTTGAATGTTATGCGAATTTCAAAGTTTAGAGTAAGTTATATTTCAATACATCCATCAGGTCAGTGCTTATATTTTTGGGGAGTATGATCACATTCTTGCTAAACGACCTGGATGTAGTGCAAGAGAGCTCTTTGGCATTTTACATGAGAAGCTTCCGACAGTATCCTAAGCAAACCTAAACGATGCATGATGTTCTTTCTTTCCTTTGGCTAACATTTATTTGCTATACCTTAGCCACCGTTGTCTTTTCTCAGGAGTCCAACCATTCCTCTTCTTCTCTCGACGTATGCAAAGCTTCTTATGCACGCTCAACCTCCAGATATAGAATTGCAAAAGCAGATTTGGAATGTATATAAGAAGTGAGAGTTATGAACCTTGCTATTCATCCCAGTAGTTATGCTTGTCATGTTTTATGCTCTACTTTTTCATAGTAAAATTTTATGTTGGCAGATATGAGAGTAGTATTGATGTGGAGATACAACAGCGAGGAGTTGAATATTTTGAATTGAGTAAAAAAGGGCTGCCTTGATGGATGTATTGGCCGAGATGCCAAAATTTCCTGAGCGCCAGGTTTGTTATTTTGTTTCCTAGTATTTAAGTAGCTTATCTGGTAATTTGTTTTTGAGGTTTTCAATAATGGATGTGATAGTTGCAAATTTTCGTCTTTCCATAGTCTTCATTGATAAAAAAGGTGGACGATGTTGTAGATACTGCAGACCAAAGTGCGATCAAGCTTAAAGCGCAACAGCTGCCTTCAAATGCTTTGGTTTTGGCTGACCCATATCCTGTTAATGGGACACCCCCGCCTTTGAAGGTTCCAAGCATTAGTGGAATCAAAGTGGGTAGTTCGTCCAATTGGGTCCAAATAAAGAAGACATTTGCATGCGCTTTATGTTGATTCACCACATATCTTCTTACGTTTCCTTTATCTTTGTTGTGTATGTAGTTGGACCACGAGTCTGCATCCCAGTCTCAATCTCAGCCAAATGGCGATTTGAGTAAAGCACAATCACAAATTCCATCAGCAGATCTCTTTGGCGAGATGGTCGATCCTCTGGCAATAGAGGCTCCACCGGTAGATTTGGGGAGCCACCAACTTGTTTACAGAGAGGAGGACGAATTTCCAGATGAAGTAGGTGGCACAGCCATCATACCTGTTGGTGACCAAGCAAACAAGGTTGAGGTATGTTTTTATATTTCCTATACTCTCTTTGGCATTGTACAAGATAAAGATGGATGCAATGCTATATCTTAAAAACTTTAGCTAAATTTTTCGACTTTCTAAAGTCTGTTAATTTCTGTATCAGTCATTTTCTGTTTCAGTCATTTGCTTTGTAAATGACATACATTTTACTTTATCGAAAAAATTACATTGTGACATACATTTTATATCACCTCATACACGTTGACATACTTTGGGCATGACACATATTTTCTATTGATTGAATGACCACA
The DNA here is from genome assembly GCA_012274485.2 of Sinapis alba. Taxonomy (NCBI): domain Eukaryota; kingdom Viridiplantae; phylum Streptophyta; class Magnoliopsida; order Brassicales; family Brassicaceae; genus Sinapis; species Sinapis alba. The sequence goes on from MU106617.1 coordinate 14,485, forward strand.
AAACCCCTATGTAACTACAACCAGCGCCTAAGTATTCCAACTAATGCAAAGCAATTGCCTCGCTAACGAGAGAGTCACCGAAACCCTAGGAAGCCAGTTTTCATTTCAAAAAAAAGCGTCTGTTCACTTTCTTCATTTCTCAGCTCTTTCACTCGTTTTTGTTCTTCTCTCTCTCCCACCATACCCGACGATTCTGCATGAACGACTCCCCGGATCTGCATTAGAAGGTCTTACTCCCCCGAGCCCCCGCCGAGTAGACGAATGGTAACCCCATTGAAGGACATCGCAACAGACGAAATTGAAGAACACAGAGTGTTAATGGCAGGTTTGTGTATGTTGCTCATTTACGCTACTTATTGGCAGCTGCTGAACCCCGCTTAACTATTTGATTTAACCTCCTATCTAGGCGAGAGCGACGCTTGCGGCCCAGATGTGAATCTTCCATGCCGTTTATTTGCTCGAGATAGGTTTCCCAAGCAACGATTGAACATATACTCAAAACCCGACACCCTATGCTTCCTTAGGCATGTCTTGAAAGGTACCCAGGAGTTCAAGGTCATCAGACAATCTTGTTTTCGCGGTCTTTTTGATCTGCATGCTAGACAGACCCCTATTTCGTGCAAGCTTGTACACAGCCTCTTGACCAGACAACTTGTTTGCGACCAGAAGTACACTCTTTGGCCAGTAGTTGGAGGTAATCCGTTTAGGTTCTCCATTGCTGAATTTCAGGAAGTTACAGAACTCCCTTGCGGTCCAATACCCGATGATTTCGAGCCACCTGTTTTCAATCTCCGAAACCCTGCTAAGGATCCATATTGGAAGGAACTAATAGGTGATGACTCCCTCACAACCGTGGCTGACCTTGGCGACATGATAAAAAACGACCCAACCATGGATTACGACAGGAGGCTCCGTCTTGCGCTAATCATGATCGTTGACGGTGTACTAATCGCACACAAACAGACACCACGCCCAACGCTTAGATATGTGCAAATGGTCCAAGATGTTGAAGCATTTCTACAGTTTTCGTGGGGTCGCGAGTGTTTTCTGAAGACTATATCCTGCATGAAACCTCCTGTTGAAGAGAACAACCCAGTTGGAACACTTACTGAAAATCTTCGTCAAACAACATATCGATTACAAGGATTCCCTCTTGCCCTCCAACTTGTTGCATTCCGAGCTATCCCATTCCTGTTAACCAAGATCCCAGCCCCCGCCAACTCACTCACACTGATGGAGCGTGAATATGATCATCTCCCAACACACCCATCCATCAACCTCAACGAATTCCTCCTCGCAGAAGCTGATCCAGATGTAAGTCATGATTTAAACACTTGTATAATCGTTATACTCACGCCTAAGTTACTTACTATCTACGGATATCCTTTTATCTAATTCACGTTTCGCTGCAGCTACGTGTAATTCCTTTTATTCCCCTCTCTCGTACCCCGCCAACTTGGAATGACGAAGTCTCCAACTCTAACATAACCTACTTGGAGCGCCTCCTTTCGCAAGGGCACAGTTTCAAAGCTACTGATTGGCCTGGCGGAGATGCATCGGAGCCCGTTTTACAAACCACATTCTCCAAAGTTAATCCAACCAACCGCCGTTGGGTGCCAACGAAGAAAAAAATTACTAAGGAAGCTTCTAAATCACGCACACAAAGACGTTTGTCATCTTATTTCATAAGATCAACACTCCCCTCTCCCCCAACCAATCAAGAATTAGCTGACCAGGTTCAATGTTTGTCCTCTAAAGTTGATGTTCTAGAGTCACTTACCCAGGCCCTCAAGCAAAAACTGTCAAGGAAAAAAGTTCGTCTACCTACAAAATCCCGCCAGGTTTGTTGCCTTTTACCCGTTACAGAAATATAAATTTCACAACGAATCATTGTTTGATACGTAAATAGCTCTTATCGAAAAAATTACATTGTGACATACATTTTATATCACCTCATACACGTTGACATACTTTGGGCATGACACATACTTTCTATTGATTGAATGACCACAAAACCCCTATGTAACTACATCCAGCGCCTAAGTATTCCAACTAATGCAAAACAATTGCCATGCTAACCAGAGAGTCACCGAAACCCTAGGAAGCCAGTTTTCATTTTTTTTAAAAAGCGACTGTTCACTTTCTTCATTTCTCATCTCTTTCACTCGTTTCTGTTCTTCTCTCTCTCCCACCATACCCGACGATTCTGCATGAACGACTCCCCGGATCTGCATTAGAAGGTCTTACTCCCCCGAGCCCCTGCCGAGTAGACGAATGGTAACCCCGTTGAAGGACATCGCAACAGACGAAATCGAAGAACACAGAGTGTTAATGGCAGGTTTGTGTCTGTTGCTCATTTACGCTACTTATTGGCAGCTGCTGAACCCCGCTTAACTATTTGATTTAACCTCCTACCTAGGCGAGAGCGACGCTTGCGGCCCAGATGTGAATCTTCCACGCCGTTTACTTGCTCGAGATAGGTTTCCCAGGCGACGATTGAACATATACTCAAAACCCGACACCCTATGCTTCCTTAGGCATGTCTTGAAAGGTACCCAAGAGTTCAAGGTCACTAGACAATCTTGTTTTCGCGATCTTTTTGATCGGCATGCTAGACAGACCCCTATTTCGTGCAAGCTTGTACACAGCCTCTTGACCAGACAACTTTTTTGCAACCAGAAGTACACTCTTTGGCCAGTAGTTGGAGCTAATCCGTTTAGGTTCTCCAATGCTGAATTTCAGGAAGTTACAGGATTCCCTTGCGGCCCAATACCCGATGATTTCGAACCACCTGTTTTCAATCTCCGAAACCCTGCTAAGGATCCATATTGGAAGGAACTAATAGGTGATGACTCCCTCACAACCGTGGCTGACCTTGGCGACATGATAAAAAACGACCCAACCATAGATTACGACAGGAGGCTCCGTCTTGCACTAATCATGATCGTTGACGGTGTACTAATCGCACACAAACAGACACCACGCCCAACGCTTAGATATGTGCAAATGGTCCAAGATGTTGAAGCATTTCTACAGTTTCCGTGGGGTCGCGAGTGTTTTCTGAAGACTATATCCTGCATGAAACCTCCTGTTGAAGAGAACAACCTAGTTGGAACACTTACTGAAAACCTTCGTCAAACAACATATCGATTACAAGGATTCCCTCTTGCCCTCCAACTTGTTGCATTCCGAGCTATCCCATTCCTGTTAACCAAGATCCCAGCCCCCGCCAACTCACTCACACTGATGGAGCGTGAATATGGTCATCTCCCAACACACTCATCCATTAACCTCAACGATTTCCTCCTCGCAGAAGCTGATCCAGATGTAAGTCATGATTTAAACACTTGTATAAACGTTATACTCACGCCTAAGTTACTTACTATCTACGGATATCCTTTTATCTAATTCACGTTTCGCTGCAGCTACGTGTCATTCCTCTTATTCCTCTCTCTCGTCCCCGCCAACTTGGAATGACGAAGTCTCCAACTCTAACATAACCTACTTGGAGCGCCTCCTTTCGCAAGGGCACAGTTTCAAAGCTACTGATTGGCCTGGCGGAGATGCATCGGAGCCCGTTTTACAAACCACATTCTCCAAAGTTAATCCAACCAACCGTCGTCGGGTGCCAACGAAGAAAAAGATTACTAAGGAAGCTTCTAAATCACGCACACAAAGACGTTTGTCATCTTATTTCACAAGATCAACACTCCCCTCTCCCCCAACCAATCAAGAATTAGCTGACCAGGTTCAACGTTTGTCCTCTAAAGTTGATGTTCTAGAGTCACTTACCCAGGCCCTCAAGCAAAAACTGTCAAGGAAAAAAGTTCGTCTACCTACAAAATCCCCCCAGGTTTGTTGCCTTTTACTCGTTACAGAAATATAAATTTCACAACGAATCATTGTTTGATACGTAAATAGCTCTTATCGAAAAAATTACATTGTGACATACATTTTATATCACCTCATACACGTTGACATACTTTGGGCATGACACATACTTTCTATTGATTGAATGACCACAAAACCCCTATGTAACTACAACCAGCGCCTAAGTATTCCAACTAATGCAAAACAATTGCCATGCTAACCAGAGAGTCACCGAAACCCTAGGAAGCCAGTTTTCATTTTTTTTTAAAAGCGACTGTTCACTTTCTTCATTTCTCATCTCTTTCACTCGTTTCTTTTCTTCTCTCTCTCCCACCATACCCGACGATTCTGCATGAACGACTCCCCGGATCTGCATTAGAAGGTCTTACTCCCCCGAGCCCCTGCCGAGTAGACGAATGGTAACCCCGTTGAAGGACATCGCAACAGACGAAATCGAAGAACACATAGTGTTAATGGCAGGTTTGTGTCTGTTGCTCATTTACACTACTTATTGGCAGCTGCTGAACCCCGCTTAACTATTTGATTTAACCTCCTACCTAGGCGAGAGCGACGCTTGCGGCCCAGATGTGAATCTTCCACGCCGTTTACTTGCTCGAGATAGGTTTCCCAGGCGACGATTGAACATATACTCAAAACCCGACACCCTATGCTTCCTTAGGCATGTCTTGAAAGGTACCCAAGAGTTCAAGGTCACCAGACAATCTTGTTTTCGCGATCTTTTTGATCGGCATGCTAGACAGACCCTTATTTCGTGCAAGCTTGTACACAGCCTCTTGACCAGACAACTTTTTTGCAACCAGAAGTACACTCTTTGGCCAGTAGTTGGAGCTAATCCGTTTAGGTTCTCCAATGCTGAATTTCAGGAAGTTACAGGATTCCCTTGCGGCCCAATACCCGATGATTTCGAACCACCTGTTTTCAATCTCCGAAACCTTGCTAAGGATCCATATTGGAAGGAACTAATAGGTGATGACTCCCTCACAACCGTGGCTGACCTTGGCGACATGATAAAAAACGACCCAACCATAGATTACGACAGGAGGCTCCGTCTTGCACTAATCATGATCGTTGACGGTGTACTAATCGCACACAAACAGACACCACGCCCAACGCTTAGATATGTGCAAATGGTCCAAGATGTTGAAGCATTTCTACAGTTTCCGTGGGGTCGCGAGTGTTTTCTGAAGACTATATCCTGCATGAAACCTCCTGTTGAAGAGAATAACCTAGTTGGAACACTTACTGAAAACCTTCGTCAAACAACATATCGATTACAAGGATTCCCTCTTGCCCTCCAACTTGTTGCATTCCGAGCTATCCCATTCCTGTTAACCAGGATCCCAGCCCCCGCCAACTCACTCACACTGATGGAGCGTGAATATGGTCATCTCCCAACACACTCATCCATTAACCTCAACGATTTCCTCCTCGCAGAAGCTGATCCAGATGTAAGTCATGATTTAAACACTTGTATAAACGTTATACTCACGCCTAAGTTACTTACTATCTACGGATATCCTTTTATCTAATTCACGTTTCGCTGCAGCTACGTGTCATTCCTCTTATTCCTCTCTCTCGTCCCCGCCAACTTGGAATGACGAAGTCTCCAACTCTAACATAACCTACTTGGAGCGCCTCCTTTCGCAAGGGCACAGTTTCAAAGCTACTGATTGGCCTGGCGGAGATGCATCGGAGCCCGTTTTACAAACCACATTCTCCAAAGTTAATCCAACCAACCGTCGTCGGGTGCCAACGAAGAAAAAAATTACTAAGGAAGCTTCTAAATCACGCACACAAAGACGTTTGTCATCTTATTTCACAAGATCAACACTCCCCTCTCCCCCAACCAATCAAGAATTAGCTGACCAGGTTCAACGTTTGTCCTCTAAAGTTGATGTTCTAGAGTCACTTACCCAGGCCCTCAAGCAAAAACTGTCAAGGAAAAAAGTTAGTCTACCTACAAAATCCCCCCAGGTTTGTTGCCTTTTACTCGTTACAGAAATATAAATTTCACAACGAATCATTGTTTGATACGTAAATAGCTCTTATCGAAAAAATTACATTGTGACATACATTTTATATCACCTCATACACGTTGACATACTTTGGGCATGACACATACTTTCTATTGATTGAATGACCACAAAACCCCTATGTAACTACAACCAGCGCCTAAGTATTCCAACTAATGCAAAACAATTGCCATGCTAACCAGAGAATCACCGAAACCCTAGGAAGCCAGTTTTCATTTTTTTAAAAAAGCGACTGTTCACTTTCTTCATTTCTCATCTCTTTCACTCGTTTATGTTCTTCTCTCTCTCCCACCATACCCGACGATTCTGCATGAACGACTCCCCGGATCTGCATTAGAAGGTCTTACTCCCCCGAGCCCCCGCAACAGACGAAATCGAAGAACACATAGTGTTAATGGCAGGTTTGTGTCTGTTGCTCATTTACGCTACTTATTGGCAGCTGCTGAACCCCGCTTAACTATTTGATTTAACCACCTATCTAGGCGAGAGCGACGCTTGCGGCCCAGATGTGAATCTTCCACGCCGTTTATTTGCTCGAGATAGGTTTTCCAAGCGACGATTGAACATATACTCAAAACCCGACACCCTATGCTTCCTTAGGCATGTCTTGAAAGGTACCCAAGAGTTCAAGGTCATCAGACAATCTTGTTTTCGCGGTCTTTTTGATCTGCATGCTAGACAGACCCCTATTTCGTGCAAGCTTATACACAGCCTCTTGACCAGACAACTTGTTTGCGACCAGAAGTACACTCTTTGGCCAGTAGTTGGAGGTAATCCGTTTAGGTTCTCCATTGCTGAATTTCAGGAAGTTACAAGATTCCCTTGCGGCACAATACCCGATGATTTCGAGCCACCTGTTTTCAATCTCCGAAAACCTGCTAAGGATCCATATTGGAAGGAACTAATAGGTGATGACTCCCTCACAACCGTGGCTGACCTTGGTGACATGATAAAAAACGACCCAACCATGGATTACGACAGGAGGCTCCGTCTTGCGCTAAATCATGATCGTTGCCGGTGTACTAATCGCACACAAACAAACACCACGCCCAACGCTTAGATATGTGCAAATGGTCCAAGATGTTGAAGCATTTCTACAGTTTCCGTGGGGTCGCGAGTGTTTTCAGAAGACTATATCCTGCATGAAACCTCCTGTTGAAGAGAACAACCCAGTTGGAACACTTACTGAAAACCTTCGTCAAACAACATATCGATTACAAGGATTCCCTCTTGCCCTCCAACTTGTTGCATTCCGAGCTATCTCATTCCTGTTAACCAAGATCCCAGCCCCCGCCAACTCACTCACACTGATGGAGCGTGAATATGATCATTTCCCAACACACCCATCCATCAACCTCAACGATTTCCTCCTCGCAGAAGCTGATCCAGATGTAAGTCATGATTTAAACACTTGTATAAACGTTATACTCATGCCTAAGTTACTTACTATCTACGGATATCCTTTTATCTAATTCACGTTTCGCTGCAGCTATGTGTCATTCCTCTTATTCCTCTCTCTCGTACCCCGCCAACTTGGAATGACGAAGTCTCCAACTCTAACATATCCTGCTTGGAGCGCCTCCTTACGCAAGGGCACAGTTTCAAAGCTATTGATTGGCCTGGCGGAGATGCATCGGAGCCCGTTTTACAAACCACATTCTCCAAAGTTAATCCAACCAACCGCCGTCGGGTGCCAACGAAGAAAAAAATTACTAAGGAAGTTTCTAAATCACGCACACAGAGACGTTTGTCATCTTATTTCACAAGATCAACACTCCCCTCTCCCCCAACCAATCAAGAATTAGCTGACCAGGTTCAACGTTTGTCCTCTAAAGTTGATGTTCTAGAGTCACTTACCCAGGCCCTCAAGCAAAAACTGTCAAGGAAAAAAAAACCCCGTCAATCTAAGTTTTCTAAACTCCCCAGACGCTTTTGTCTACCTACAAAATCCCGCCAAGTTTGTTGTCTTCTACTCGTTACAGAAATATAAATTTCACAACGAATCATTGTTTGAGACATCTTTTTGGTTTCAGGAAACAGCTTCGCCACCAAAGTCTGACATCAACATCCCTACTCCCCCGCCGGAGTCAACAACACAACCGACATGCTACTCTCATCAAACGCCTCCCCAATCACCCTTTCCTCCCAACGAGGCTACGAATAATGCGGACACCATCATTAACTCAGTTGTCGCTGCTTTAAACCACTCAGCTTCCCCTTCCAACACTCCATACACGACGACCGAGTTGGTGGACCATAAGTTTTCCCATATACTCGACCCTATCCACACCAACCCATCCACCCCTGCCCACACTAACCTATCCACCTCCATCCACACCAACCCATCCACACCTGAACACGATCAGGTAACCACACAAGTCCACCAAACCACACCTCTCATTAACCACAAAACCTCTTCGTCCACAAACCACTCCACCCAGATCCATCCACATCTTTGTGCCCAACCTCAGAATACCGTTTCTCCACCCACACCTGACCACACAACCATTTCCACCCCAAAACCCATTCGCCATTCCACACCTCCTACCATCAACCTTTCAGCATCAGAAACGCTATTACCACCTGATGATCAAACATAACGAACACAAACCTTTCACATTACGCGCCACTCACCCCTAATTGTCTTCTCAGCTCCTCCACGTCTCCCCCAGTCAGACCACACAAGCCTCTTCATTGGTACGAAACCTACCCGAGTCACAGACATCTCCACCCGTGAAGACCTCACCATTATGAAGACCATAGGGTTCACAGCTCATGCTGAATCCCCTAGGGGATTTAGAGAAATTGCCACATCTGCCACACACGACAACACCGGTTTCCCAGCCCAGGGTACGCTTCTCACCATTTTTGCCCTTCATATGTATCCCTTCGGCGCTAAAATAACCAAATTAACTTCTTCCAGCTCCATCAAACATGTGCTACTCCGATAGGCGCAGAGGTTGTGTCTTTGAGCGACACGTCGACGCCAACAAAAAAGCCTCGCCACACTGTCACAGAACCAGAGGCCATCCTCACTACTGCATTGCTCAACAACCTCCTTATTCCCACTACTCAAGCTATTGCACCGTTAGACACTCACTTATGGAGTCTTTTCACAAAAACTCTTGCTGCCAGCTCAACCATGTACGTACTACTTTCCCCTTACATGTACCATCTAAACTTCTAACATTTACTTTCTTACACACACCTTCCCTATTTTCGTTGTACAGCCTCGAGCTCAAAGAAATGACAGCAGGGTTTACGGTCGACTATTTGCTTCAGCTTGCAACGCCAATGCGGTGCATCGACAGCACAATAAGTATACTCCCACTCATCCGTCGTACACAATCATTTCTTCTTCCCTAATTTCTTTCCTTTTCTGCAGCAAATGGGTTTGCTAATGTATCTAACAGGCGACAAACACAAACCTATGCTTACTACAGAGAAAAGCATCTTCGTCTCCCCTTGGCTTACTTCGTATATTCAGAAGAAACAAAGGTCCTGGAACTCAACTAAGGACAAACGCCGCTTCAGATGGGACACCAATTTGTCAAACCTTGTTCTGCTGCCAGGGCAAGAGTGGGTCACCAACATACACATAGTCTACGCCCCAATGATCTGGGGCGATCGCCACTGGGCTGGCCTCGCCATCAATCTCCCTCTGAGTTTGGTTGAAGTGGTCGATCCGCTACCATCACTATTCTGCAATAGGAAGGTTCATCGGTTTCTCAAACCTGTTCTTGACATGCTCCCATACATCATCAACCGCCTTGCAGCCCCATCGCTCTCGCAGTTCAGCGGGAACGACCCATTCACTTGGGAACGTGTCCCGGACTTGTACGAAAACCGGCGCTGTGGTGATTGCGGTCCCGTCAGCGTAAAGTTTATGGAGATGCACGCTCTAGGCGATCCGGCACCGCATATGTCCGGCCTCACAAACGCTATGGTTGACGATTTCAGAAAACAGTTTGCACTTGAACTCTACAAATACATCATCCAGCAGCCACCTTCTCCAACTCTATCTTCTGCTTCTGAAAGCTCTTAAACAACTATGTATCCTCTGATTTTACCTTATTGTTAGTTTTGCGTAGCAAACCTTTTCTACTTTAACTTCTCTTTTGCTCAAAACTTCTAGCGTTTATCAACACATTTCTAGCTTTCAGGCAAAATCACCCTCAGTTAAACAATTTGCTTCCTACTTCCACACAATACGACTGCGTAGGTTGAAACGCTTTATGCACCTTCCGTCTACTCGTTACACAAATTTTCATCCCTGTCCACACAAACCAGTCCACACCACTCTATCCACATCCACATCAACAACTTTTTTCAACCCTTAACTTGTGGCGCTTAGCTTCTCCCTTTCGCTTTCATCTACATCAGCCTCAAGGAAACAGGTTCCTTTTAGCCTTCCAAACAACCTCCACCCATCCACCTTTGTGACACCCCCCCCAAACAACGTCCACACCTACCTATCCACATCCACATAACCAGCCTGTGCATTGCGCCCATGTTATACCTACTCCTTCATTCCACTCAAATAGGCACGCGTGACCAGAACCCAATTCGCATGTTCATATGCAAGCACGCGGTCCACAAGTTATGCTGTAAGCTCACGCCACAAATCCAACATGCTATCGCAAACACAGTTAGATAACACAAACAAATAACCCATATTTCAAACAAATGCCTCTTCCTTCCAGGCAACAATTCATACACCATACAACATTCATTACTACAGACAACCACAAAAAACAACAGTTTTTAACCACATCTGGATACAGCGGTTCTCAAGCACCTTAATCTAAACCCATTTGCCATACAGATAACACAACCCACCCACAATAACCATCGCTCCTGCAACTACAGTTGCATTTGGCATAACAAATCTTTTATCCCGCCGAGCCTTCTCATTCTCCTTCACGCCCTCCATTTGTTCACTCACACCCCGTAGCCGCTGCTCGATATCGGCTATTTGCACCTCCACAGCTGCAAATCCCTCCCACGTCGCATCTTTTACCCACTTGAAAAAAATGCTTCTCATGCTTCCTCTGCAAAATGCAATCGGCGGAATCAAAAAACCAACACCCATGTTACATCCCACAATTTAAACTCAAAAAAATCACCTGCACCCCCGCCTCGCACCGGAAAAAGCGCCTGAAAGGATTCTCTTTAGTTCGCGAAAGCATTAGTACAACCTTCGCGCCGCACCAACACATTCGGGGGCTGCCGCCACCTTCGCCGCTTGAAGCCACAGAACTGCTCATTTTACACAACTAGATATCTAGAGAGACGAAATAGCAAACTCCACCCTTGACCAGATCTAAAACTTCTGGATTACTTTACGAACGGCGTCGTTTTAGCCCTCCGACTGCACGCCTACCCCGTTCAAAATAAAAAAAAATCCATAAACCCCTACATGTGGTCAACCACACCTAACAGAATGTGTGGATATGGCCACGGTTCCCACAACTACTAAGTACATAACCACATTATCTTAATGCTGTGTTGTTTTATAAATAGGTCCGACAATTTTAAATCCTCACAACTAGATTGTCAATGTTACTTCGGCATCATCAAGCCCAACAAAAAAAACCCATACCAGAAAACAAAATGAACAAACAACATCAAACACAAAATAATCGTCTCCCCAAGTACGCAGCCCCATTCAGGGACACAAAATACATCAACTGCCTCCAACATGTTTCATATCGGGTTACTCCAACTCGAACGGTTGTGCCCTTCCATCTTGCAACGCCCACACTTGTTAGCAACGCTTTTGCTCTTCTTACCAACCTTCACATGATCAAACAAAATCTTTCACTCAACGTGAAAATAAAAAACACCATTATAAGCGGGCAACTAACAAACCTGATACTCCCCGGTCGATGGGATCCTTGTGGTCTTATGCCTCCCAGCGGGTCGTTTAGTTTCAGGAGGCAACAACACCTGATCTAGTACTTCTGCTGGTATCTCAGCACCACGCGGGGTTTCCTCGGGATTGATTATGCCAGCATATGTCTCCCTCCATGTTGTTGTCTTGTACCATCGGCCCACCAAACTCTCATACGACATCCCAAGGTGATCAGCTGCAAGCATTGCATGCCCGCATGGTATTTTAAGCCTGTCAAAGTACTTGCACGTGCATTTCTTCTCAGACAAAAGGGCATGGTCTTTCGACCCAAATCTCCCAACAATCTCACAGCTCCAATCAGAGATGGGGTTAACTTGGCTTCCCCTGACAGTTTCCATGCTTTTCGTCATCACTTTATCCACCTCCACACTTACGGCGCCATAATGTTTGCTCGCCTTCTTCCTACGCGTGCTAAACCACCGAGTAATCATCCCCTGAATAAATGTAACAAGCTCTTTTATAGGGCAGTCCCGGCCCTCTCCCAATGCGTTGTTAAGCTGCTCCGCAATATTGCTCGTCATTATATTGAACCTCTCCCCTGCAAAGTACACCCTAGACCACTGTCCAGCCCCTATCTTTGATAGGTAGACAACACATGCGCTATTGCACGCGCGTATTTTGTTGAAATACTCCTTGTAATCTGTGATCTTATACGCCATCGCTGCTTTCGTTACCAGCTTAGCGAGTCCTTTGTTTGAGAACCTTGAATTCACATTCCTCGCCAAATGCACAATGCAGGCCCCATGGTGCGCCTGCGGGTATACTCGCTTGACAGCGGTTGCAATGCAAGTCGCCCGATCTGAAATGATCGACAGCTTTGGGGGATCCGCTAAAATCCTCTCTAACTTCTGAAAAAACCAAGTCCACGCATCAACGTTCTCGGCGTCTACAACTGCATATGCTAGGGGGAATATCTGAAAGTTGGCATCCTGCCCGCTCGCTGTCAGCAACACACCTTTGTATTTCCCATTCAGATGGGTCCCATCAACTACCAATACAGGCCGTAGCTTCTTAAAACCTTCTATAGAAGCGCCAAAAGCAAGGAAAAGGTACAGAAAACGCTCACGTCTTTTTTCATCTATGTCGGTCTCAATGTCTGCAACAGTTCCCAGGTTGGCAGCTTTCAGCATGTAAATGTACTGGGGTAAATCCATGAAGGATTCTTCCTCCGTACCCCGAACATCATTCACTCTTTAATCGATGGCCCGGTAACATTTCATATACGACACTTCCACACGCAAATCTTCAAGTACTAACCTCTGCAGCTCTCTTGTTTTGGGGATGGTTGAGCAATCCCCAAAACGTGCTTTGTACACTGCCGCTATGACTCGGGAAGTAGCACGCTTCCTGTATGAGTTTCGTGTCTCTATTGGGCATTGGTGATCCAGTTGTGCCTTCCTAATCTCATAGAAACCACACCCGCTTTTCTCGCGCTGTCACCCTCCAGTCGCAATGTTCGTTAGGACAGTCAAGCACACAGCTATTAAGCTTTGTCACCGTCTGTTTGAACTGGAACTGATGTTTGATAGCGTAAATTGCTAGAGATATCTGACAATCTTCTTTGCTCCCATACGTTTTCCCCACATAAACACGACCATCGTCCTCCCGAGCGTCAAGATCTGGTATGTCAGCAACCTCGTACTCGGTGTCATCATACAGCGGTGGTATATCAAACTCCTCATCGTCTACCTGATCGAGTTTGCGCGTTTCGCTTGGTGTTTCTGTATCCACGCCTTCTTGTCCACGACTTCGGTCCCACGGGAATTTCACTTCTTCGTACTCTGTTTTTTGCTCCTCGCCCCCTGAGCTAGAACCGCCGACCTGGACATCATGGTCAAATGCGTTATTGGTAGTGCACCTGTAAGTCCTTTGTTGTGTTCCCTCGTCGTTGAAAACTACATCCACGGCGTCGGAGCCGCCAAAGTCGTCGCCGATAATTGGATCCCAGAACTCTCTATCGTACCCCCTTGGCCTTACATCTAGCTCATCGATTTCCTCGCCCACGCTAGCTTCGCGTCCAAAACTTTCATTGTGTTCTTTATCGCCGGTTCGGAAACTTTCGGCCCTGAATTCTTCCTCCACTTTCTCCACCTCACGGACAAGTTCTGACTCTTCTTCGTTCATGAAGTTCGCTTTCGAGGCAGTGGATGAAACATACCCACCCTTGTTTGAACCACACATGTCGTCGACTGTTTTCCTTTTACACGCTCCTACTGGTGTGATATACGGATCGCCCTTCTGTTGCTTCCCACCACCTACCAGCTCGAATTTGGCAAACAAATTAAGTGGCGCGCCGACTTGCGAGTGCTTTAGTAAGTATTTGATACCCCCATCGTTGGTGAGGAGAACAGGCGGGGTCCTTATCCCCGTCGCTAGTTCGATTGTTGTAGGTGGCCAATACGTAAGGCTTACTGACGTTATTCCAGCAACCTTGCCAAACTCTGATAGCACGCTATCCTGCAATCCCTTCAATGTAACTCCTTCTTGGACATGGACCATTCTCGACATCTCGTGTTTGTCTACTACAAAGTCCCATTTACCTGAATCACCGCACAACCACTCTCCAGCCATGACCATGCAATGCTCAGCCATGTTTCCGAGAAAGCGAAGCTCCTGCAGTATGAAGAATGCTTATCTTATCCACGTTAGCTATGGCTGGTGGGTGTCTTTCGCAGATAAAATCGACCTGACCACGCGAAGGGACCATGCATTTAATGATCAAGTCTTCAATCACCCCTTTTACGTGAATTTCGTACTGTCTTAATCTGTGTCCGTTGGATTAGAACTCAAAATAACATCATCTAACGGTTGGGGTGGCAGCTCGGTGCTCAATAAACCTGCCCTTTTAATGAGAGTAACAGAGCAAACTAAATATTTCCCGGGGCAACTAAAGAAGACTTAGTTACAACGAGGGCGCTTCAAGTAAGGGCAATTCAGACAAATCGAAACCAAAAAGCAAGGTCCAAAGTATGCCTCATACCTAAAGCGTGTCATTGTGATATGTGGAAGACCCAAAGTATGTCCATACGTAAATAGCTCTACTTTATCTTAGATCAGCATTATTATCCTATATTCTGAAAAGCGGGCACATACTGACTTGTCATATCTAACATAGTATCCATTTACCTTTTATGTACATCTCATTTTTTTTTGCACTCAATCGTACTCTCCATTTAGATCCTTGTTATTGTTTTCTTATTTGTTTTTTCTTTCCTTAAACAGCCTATTGGAAGTATCACTGAGATTCAATGCTTTATGTTTGAAAGATAGTGGTGTTTTATATGAAGACCCTTATATGCAGGTTTGATTTCTTCTTTTGTCAACAACTCCTTTCTCTTTGTATTTGGTTATCTGTTTGACATATGGCGGAGATATCTCTTACTTTTTGTGGTCTACTTTGAACGGTGAAGATCACAATAACTCTATTAATTCATGGTTACGATAATCTAACATTCTAAAAAATGTTGGTACTCTCTCAGATTGGTGTGAAAGCTGAATGGCGAAGACACCAGGGAAGACTTGTCCTCTTCTTGGGAAATAAAATTACTTCTCCACCTACGTCTCTTGTACCTGATACAATTCCTCCTCGAGCACTGGTACTTAGATATCATATATATAGGTTAAGTTGATCCTAATATATTTTAGAGAAATTCCCAATCTAGACCTGGGGTTTACATTTGAGGGGGATTAGGTAACAAATTTTTTAAAATGGTTTAAAAATAAATTTTCGAATTTCAAAATAATTCTTTTTTAAATTGGAAAAATTGAAAAAGAAAATTCGAAAAAAAAATATAAAAGTTTGAATTGAAAAATTTATAATGTGAAAATTATAAAATGAAATTTGATCTTTTTAGTTTTAGTTTAAATAATTATTTATATTTATGTATTTGTAAAAAAATTTTGTCTTTGAGAGTTTTTTTAATTAAAAAACTGTTTTAAGGTCATTTCAGAGAATTGTCCTATATTTTATCCGTTTTCATGTTACCGTTTTTTCTGGTCGTAGGTACAGTGTCCACTCAGAAGTGATGAACATCTGTCCTAGCAGAGATGTTGCGGTTTTGGATTTCTCCTACAAGTTTGGTACAGGCATGGTAGTTACTGAATCATTGGATAAGACGATAAGATAGCTTGTTTACAACAGGTTTCTTGTTCGCCTCTCTCTGACATCTTGTCTCTCAGTGCCAAATTACGCCTCCTGGCAGTATTGAATAAGTTTCTTCAACCTCTAGAATTGACATCCAAAGAGTTCTTCCCACAATGGAGATCACTTTCAGGACCACCATTGAAACTTCAAGAAGTTGTATGTATTCCAGAATGAAATTCATTCACAACTCAGTTTGAAGTACGCTACTAATGTCTCGTCTGCGTCATAAAATGAATATGCAATTTCCCGCAGGTTAGAGGTGTAAGATCTCTTGCTCTTCCGGGAATGGAAAATCTATTCAACAGTTTCCGGGTGACGATATGCCTCGGGCTTGTAAGTATCTCTTTTAATATAATCTATTAAAAAATATACGGGTTATCATATGCTCCTTGCATACGTATGCTTCACTTAATATATATAATTGCGTGGTCTGATGTAGGATCCCAACCCTAATAATCTAGTGGCAAGCACAACCTTCTACTCAGAAAACACAAAACCCATGCTCTGTTTTGGTGAGATTTAGTAATTTTCTCCGAAGTTCCTTTCTCCATCTCAATGTGTTTGTATTTTGCTTCAATTGCAGGCGAGGATTGAAACAGACCCAGCGGACAGGACCCAACTGCGGTTGACAGTAGGCTCAGGAGATTCAACCCTTACATTTGAGTATGATCTCGTCTCTTCCACTAACACAATTAACCCTAAACTTCATGATAAGAACACAACTCTTCCATTGAATGATTTGCTGACTTTACCTTGTTTATACAGGTTGAAAGAATTCATCAAAGAACATTAATTAATCGCCATTCCAATGGGATCTCGAGCTCTGGTTTCGGCGGTGCCAGTACCAGCTGCACCTTTAGCTCAACCGCCTAGCCCAGCGGTGGATGCTAATGATCCAGGAGCTATGTTAGCGGGCTTACTTTGATTCAACCTGGTAACACAAACGCTTACAGTTGCACGATGTGAAGATCATCGTTGATATGCAAAAGTAAAATCAGAAGATGTGAGAGGGCTTGCAGAGGCAGGAGAGTGAGCTTAGTTTTGATCCAATTAATGCCCGTGTGTCCACCTGTTTGTGAGTTTGGTCTGTAATTTTGCATTCTTTATGCACATTTTGTATTGCGAGGTCTTTTGGGTGTGTATCCTCTTTTATCCTTTCTCAGTGATATTTCCTTAGGCTTTGTTGTGTTCCTCATTTCTTCAATTCTTGAGTTCGTTCGATACCAAATAACATATATAAATGTAGAGTTTGTGGGGTTATTATAATTATAATACTCAGTATGTAACGTTTCTTTTAGAAGTCTTTGTATCTACGAAGTGTACTCTCTCAAAGTTTCTATGCTTCTCTCCTCCGTCTGGTCTTCAGGCCGATGGCTTTCTCAGTATTGGAGCTGTGATTTCTACTTAGTTTGTTCTGTTTGTTTGTGATGCAACATCATAATACTTTCACCGCCAAGAAACTGTTTTTCATATGTCGGCTTTTTAAGATTTCCTTTTATTAGATTTTCTATTTTTATAAGGGTTAGGTTATTATAACCGTCTCTTAAGACCTATATAAAGGGATTGTAAGTTAGCTTTAATAATTAGTTTTTGAAAGTTAATAAACTAGAGTTTTCTCTAAAGCCTTGCATTGATTCGATTCTGTCATCAATACGAGAGCCTTGCATCGAATTGATTCAATTCTTCGATTCAAGAAGTCAGGTCTCTAGAATTTTATCCTAAATTCTAGATTTGAGCTGAGTTACCGTTGATACGCTGTGCCAGGTTGGTATCAGAGCTTTGCTACGCTCCTCGAAATTTTTTTTCCATTCACCATGGCAAGAACACGACGCCCCTGAGAAAACCGAAGCAGAAATCACTCATGATGCTATTGCTGAGCTACAAGCCCAGATGGCCACGATCACCGCCGCACTTCAAACCCTTAACGTTCAGCAACCACCACCAGTGCGTAACAACGCTGAACAAGGTCACAGAGAAGCTGAGGAAGATGAAGACGAAGACGACTCATTCGCAGATGTTGATGCTAATCCGTTTGCTCCTCTCCATAATAATCGCGCACGTGCTCGAGATGCTGATCATCGAGTTGATGATGGTTTTCAATGGGAAAAGGGATTTAAAACAGACATTCCTGAATTCCATGGAAATTCCTCAGCTGAAGAACTACTTGATTGGATTGTCACGGTTGAAGAAATTCTCGAATTCAAAAGAGCTCCAATGGATCGATGTGTTCCTGTTCTGACCATGAGATTCCGAAACAGAGCAGCAGCATGGTGGACACAACTGAAAACGACACGAGCTCGTCAGGGTAAACAGAAAATTGTTTCATGGGATAAGCTGAAGTCAAAACTGAAGAAAACATTCTTACCATATAATTATGATCAGATAATGTTCCAACGACTTCACAATATTCGTCAAGGACCATGTTCTGTGGCTGATTATTCTACGGATTTTTTTTGCTTTTGACTCGTGTCGACATACACGACTCGGAATGCCAACTCGTGGCTCGTTACACTGCAGGTCTACGTCAGCAAATCCAGCACACAATCAACTTGTTCAACCCATTAACATTATCAGAAGCACATCAGCAATCAGTTACAATTGAAGCACAAACCACAACCAGTAGCGTGTCATGGACGTCTTCTCGTCCTTCTCGCAATGCTCCTCTGCAGATAACTCAAACCACCAGTGATGATACCGCCCCTGCAAAACAAGATACATCTATTGTACCGGTT
This sequence comes from Sinapis alba, assembly GCA_012274485.2. Lineage (NCBI taxonomy): Eukaryota > Viridiplantae > Streptophyta > Magnoliopsida > Brassicales > Brassicaceae > Sinapis > Sinapis alba. The sequence goes on from MU106617.1 coordinate 33,199, forward strand.
GATAACCGCCAGACCCGACCAAGTTCACTTCGTTGCTTCTCTTGTGGTGAATTTGGCCATCGAGTGTCCAATTACCCCACTCGAAATCGCCGAGGCCTTCTTCTTGACACAGCAGGTAACGATGTGGAGGTAATTTACGATGAGGAGAGTCCAGAAACTCCGGAAGACACCGTGGATCTGGTCGTAGATAATGGACCATGTTTGATGGTGCGACGTGTGTGCCTAGCTCCCCGCCAGACTGATGTTAACCCACAACGACATAACCTGTTTCACTCCAAATGTACTATTGCGGGCAAGGTTTGTAAATTTATTATTGACTCCAGCAGCAGTGAGAACATGGTGGCTGAGGACGTCGTCAATAAACTACAATTATCAACAGAACTTCATCCTTGTCCCTACAATCTAGCTTGGTTGGACAAAAAAACGGACTTGATGATCACTCGCCGTGCTCTTATATCTTTTTCCGTGGGAGGTACTTTCAAAGATCAGATACACTGTGATGTCGCACCGATGGATGCTTGCCACCTACTCTTAGGACGTCCTTGGTTATTTGATCATCGCGTACAACATGATGGCTATCGCAATACCTACAGCTTTCGTTACAATGATCGTAATTTCACTCTCCAACCATCTCTTCCTGCGACACTGAGCACGTCATTAACCCCGGTCTTAATTCTCCAGCGCAAACCTTTTGAGCATGTACTTCATGAAGAGAGACGTGTTTTCATTCTGATCAACTCGCCAGCTAAAATACCTGTTCACTCGATCCCCGAGGACTTTCAAAGTCTCTTAGACGAGTTTCAAGACATCTTCCCCAGCGAGCTACCATCCGGTCTTCCTCCCTTCAGAGATATTCAACACCGCATTGATCTAGTTCCTGATGCTGTTGTTCCTAATCGAGCTCATTACCGCATGAGCCCTAGTGAGCATGAAGAACTTCGGCGCCAAGTGGAAGATCTCGTTGTTAAAGGATACTTACGTGAAAGTCTTAGTCCTTGTGCCGTACCTGCTTTGCTTATACCAAAGAAAGATGGATCATGGAGAATGTGTGTCGATAGCCGCGCAATAAACAAAATTACTGTGCGCTATAGATTTCCCATACCTCGTGTCGACGATCTTTTAGATCAAATTGGTGCTGCAACGATTTTCTCTAAGTTGGATCTTCGCAGTGGTTACCATCAAATACGAATCCGTCCTGGAGATGAGTGGAAGACAGCGTTTAAAACTCGTGAAGGACTATTTGAATGGCTTGTCATGCCTTTCGGATTGTCTAATGCACCAAGCACTTTTATGCGCGTTATAAATCAATCTCTTCGGCCTTTTATCGGAAAATTTGTGGTGGTTTACTTTGATGATTTTCTGATCTTCAGTATGTCCCTGGAGGAGCATCTTGTACACTTGAAAGAAGTGCTTCTAGTTCTCCGTCGCGATCAGCTTTTTGCCACACTAAAAAAATGTGAGTTTGGTTCATCTCATGTTCACTTCCTCGGATATATAGTCTCTGCGAAAGGGCTTTCCGTCGATCCAGACAAGGTGGAAGCCATCAAATCGTGGCCTACTCCAACTACTTTATCTGCTACACGAAGCTTCCATGGCCTCGCGTCGTTTTATCGACGTTTTGTACCACGGTTTAGTAGTTTGATGGCACCGCTTACGGATTGCATTCGCCGGGATGGTCTCTTTACTTGGACTCCGGAAGCCTCTGCAGCATTTGAGATCATCAAAAACAAGCTGGTTTCGGCCCCTGTTCTAGCCCTTCCCGATTTTACAAAAGTATTCGAGCTCCATTCTGATGCTTCCAGGCTCGGAATTGGTGCTGTCTTAAGTCAACGCAACCGACCAATTGCATTCTTCAGTGAAAAGTTAGCCGGAGCTCGTTTGCGTTATAATACTTATGACGTGGAATTTTACGCAGTGGTTTAAGCAATCAAACACTGGAGACATTATCTTTTTCATAAAGAATTTGTACTCTTTACCGATCATGATGCTTTGAAACACCTGAGTAGTCAAGATAAGGTTTCCGCTCGTCACGCAGCCTGGGTATCTTATTTACAGCAATTTACGTTTGTAATTAAGCACACATCAGGTGTTTCGAACCGAGTGGCGGACGCACTGAGTCGACGCCATTCTTTATTAGCTGTTCTTCATGTCTCCGTCCCTGGTTTTACCGCTTTTGCTGATATGTACGAGTCTGATGATTTTTTTGGTCGAGTTCTTCTGGACGTGCAAGCAGGTCGGTCTCGCGACTTCACGCTTCATGACGGGTTCCTCTTTCGTGGTGACCGCCTTTGTGTTCCAGATTGCAGCCTCCGACTTCAACTGATTTCTGAAACTCATAACGAAGGCCATATTGGGCGCCATCGGACTTTGCATTTGCTCACTCAGTCATATTTTTGGCCTACATTATGACGTGATGTTGAGCGTTTTGTTGAACGCTGCACGACTTATCAAACGTTGAAAGGTCATGCCACAAACGCCGAACTCTACCTTCCTCTACCTATTCCAACGCAGCCATGGTCTGACATTAGTATGGATTTCGTGATGGGTCTTCCTCGTACACAAAAGGGTTTTGATTCCATCTTCGTCGTTGTCGATCGGTTCTCCAAAATGGTGCCCTTTATCCCATTTAAGCGGACAACGGACGCAGTCCAAGTTGCTACACTTTTATTTCGTGAGGTGTACCGACTACATGGCTTACCTACTTCTATTGTTTCTGATCATGATTCTCGGTTCTTGGGTCATTTTTGGCGATCACTATGGAAGTTATTAGGCACTAGTCTCGACATGAGTTCTGCTTATCATCCTCAAACCGATGGTCAAACGGAGGTCACCAATAGATCGTTGGAAAACTTGCTGCGTTGTTTGGTTGGTGACTCTATTAAAACTTGGGATTCTAAACTTCCACAAGCAGAGTTTGCTCATAACCATGCACTAAATCGGAGTTTAGGTTTCAGTCCGTTTCATGTTGTCTACGGTCTTCTGCCTCGTGGTCCTCTTGATCTCACTACTCTACCAGATCGCACGCGTCTACATGGGGTTGCTGAAGATTTCGTCGATACCATTCATCAAGTCCATATGCAGGTTGTCACCAATCTGGAATCGTCCTCGTCAAAATATAAAGCCGCTTCTGATTCTCACCTTTGCCGTCTTGTGTTCGAAGTTGGTGATCATGTCTGGGCATTTCTAACCAAGGAACGCATGCCAGCTCATTCGTACAACAAACTTAAAGCCAAAAAGATAGGTCCTCTTACAGTCTTGGAGAGAATTAATGACAATGTGAATCGTCTACAACTTCCCGCGCACATCAACACGTCGGACGTCTTCAATGTACGCTATCTATCTCGCTATGTTCCTCCAGATCCTGTTCCAGATTCGAGGACGAATCTTTCTAGCCCCGTGGGACCTGATGCAGCATCATAAATTCTTCACCGCCAAGAAACTGTTTTTCATATGTCGGCTTTTTAAGATTTCCTTTTATTAGATTTTTTATTTTTATAAGGGTTAGGTTATTATAACCGTCTCTTAATACCTATATAAAGGGATTGTAAGTTAGCTTTAATAATTAGTTTTTGAAAGTTAATAAACTAGAGTTTTCTCTAAAACCTTGCATTGATTCGATTATGTCATCAATACGAGAGCCTTGCATCGAATTGATTCAATTCTTCGATTCAAGAAGTCAGGTCTCTAGAATTTTATCCTAAATTCTAGATTTGAGCTGAGTTACCGTTGATACGCTGCGTCAGTTTGTTAGTGGAATGGTATGGTAAATCAGGTCAAAGTTCATGCATGTTCGTTTCAAAAGCAAGACGTTTATGGTGTGGTTAAATTTATCAGGATCCTTCCAATCTCTTTTTGTCGGTTTCAGATTTTTATGATCCACCTCGCCTCTGGTTTTCTTGCCCAGCGATCTAGCATGCATGTATTCTATTCGGTAAGATTGTTCCTTTCTCTTGCATTTCTTAATCATCTTCGGTTTTAGTAGTTCCTCGTTGGATCCAAGCTCCTTGACTTTAATTGATATCTGAGCTAAGTTTTGTTTCATTCTGTTTTCTGGTCTTGGTTTCGAGATTAGATTCGTTTGAATTTGGTTATATCTTGCTCCTTGTTTATTCTTCAGAGATTTGAATGGGATCTCGTTTCTTTGTGGTGCTTCTTTCATGGTATTTTTTTTTTGTCATTCTCTAGTCAACACCACCTCTGGCCGAAGGCCGGATTTTGAAGCCAATTTTCTATTGCTTGCGCTCTCTCACTATCTCTCACTATTGGATGATGTTATCAATTTGGATTGCATACCTTTATCAGTTGATCTCAAGGAGTTTGGGCTGTTATGTTATCTCTCGTTTACGTTGTTGTAGTCTATCTGGTTTCTCTTGTTTGTTTCCAGGAAACATGGTTTGGTCGACGAAGTCTCTAGAAACGTCTCAATGTCTTTCAACTTTATGTTTGTGTTTATTGTATTACACCAATGTAATTTACCTTGTTTAATATATTATATTCAGTGTTAAAAAAAGTCTTTGTATCATTGTGGTGGTGTATGTTTACCAGCAGTATTTCTTAAGCTTTGAGAACTCTTATCGTTTTGTTATCTTGAAAACAACAACAATTTGTCACTGCAAGCTCAAGTCGCACCCTCTGATTCACTCACACTAAAATCGGTTCTTTAATTAAATTTGTTCTCAACAAATAATTTATGATAGTAACCATGTCACTGACTGAAGCAAGTATATAGCGTTGATTGAAGCTGTCAATAAAGGAATATGGTTAGGGGCTTACCAGAAGATCTTGGATTCAAGCAAGACACGGTGGAGATATCATGTGATTCTCAAAGGGCATTGTGTCTAGCAAAAAACAATGTGTATTACGAGATGACTAAGCGAATCAATAAAAAATACACTTCATCAGGGATATTATCGCTCAAAGTGATGTAAGTGTGAAGAAGATATGTAATTCTAAAAATCCTGCTAATATTTTAACAAAAGTGGTTCCGGTTATGAAGTTTGAGGAAGCAGAGGGTTTTCTTGGGATGTCCGAACACTAAGGAGCATCGACTGGCAAAGCATGGGTTTGCTTAACCTAAGTCGTGGATCGTGTTTGATGTCATCAAGGTGGAGTTTGTTAGGATTCATCAAGGACTATGTCAAAGAATCCATCAGGGGCTTCGTCGGGATTTGGTGATAGAAATCAAATAAGATCGCATAACTTAAACCAAGACAGAAACGTCATATTATGAATATCACTTTTATGGTGCTATAGAAGTTGATAGAGTATCCTGAAAATACTTTCATGAAGTTATGGATATTGGAAGTATTTTGAAACTATTCATATTAGGTTTATGAGAAGGGACAAATGAATGCTTTTATCCAACTAGGTTAATGTAATAAACTTCTTCTATATAAAAGGAACTCATGTGGTCTCTTCTCTCTTATGCAAGTAAGTCGAATTATAAGGTTGAGAGAGAAATAGGTGTTTAATCTTTGTTCTTAAGATTATATTGGATATCCTCTTTCCAGACCCCATAGACGTAGTCATTTTAGGTGAACTCTGGGATACAATTACCTTTTTCTATCTTTTATATCTTTCGCATTTTTTTTCTGGTCTCCATAATTCTACAAACTTTTGTTTTTAACTTACGTCAACGAGTTCTCCAGAGAGTGTGTCACGAGTTTGTGTGTTTGATTCTTGTTCTAGGTCAAACTGTTTTGCCATCATGTTTCAACAGTCAAGAAGTTTTGGTATTGTGCTTAAAGCCTTTCTCTCTACTAAGAACATGGGTTTTTCTGTCAAAGTTATAAACCTGCAACGACATGGAGCAATGAAGAGTTTTATGGCAGAATGTGAATCCCTCAAGGACATAAGGGATTGTAATCTTGTGAAACTGTTCAATGCTTGTTCGAGTAATTATTTTCAAGGAACAAATTCATAGATCTCATGTATTAGTTCATGCCTAGTGTAAGCCTTGACATGTGGCTGCACCTGGAGGAAGTGGAAGAGATTTGTAGGTCTTACGGAACCTTGCCGCTTTTTGAAAGGCTCAGTATTTGTAAATGTTGCTTCTGTTTTGGATAATCTTCATGTTCATATCTTACAAACCTATAGATCACTGCAATGTAAAACCAAGAAACGTCCTCCTAGACGATGATTTGACTGCCCATGTTAGCGATTTTAGTCTTTCTCATCTTCGCTTCAGGTTTGATCAAGAGTCCTTTTTGAACCAACTAAGCTTAGTTTCTGTTAGAGGAACCATCAGATATGCCGCACAGGTAAGATTATCAAACATCTCAAATGTTCAATCAAATATTTTTTTCGTTTAATTAAAATCTTGTTTTTATGAATTATGGTTCAGAATATGGAGTGGAAGGACAACCATCATAGTTTTGGTGTTCTGCTTTTAGAAATGTTTACCGGAAAACGACAAACTGATTAGTTATTTGTGCTAGAATTAAGAACATAATGAGGAACATAAGAGAATGGTTTAGTTTAGGTGAGATTATGTGAAGAACAATGAAGAACATAGTAAGAATAAGAGAGAATGTTTCTGGAAAGAGTAAGAGAGAAAGAGAGAGAGGAGAGAGTGGACGAATTTGGAGAGTTAGAGAGAGAAAGAAGATTATTCTCCTTAGTTATTTTCATCAGATTGCAAACAAATTATATAGATAAATAAGAAAATGGTATAAAGAATAAAGAAAGGGAAAACAATATAATAAGACTCTCTCGTCAACTGAAAGTGACATGACACCAACAATTCTCTCTTTAAGCTTAACATGTGACTTTCTTCCATATTTGAATTTGCATCCAGCCAAACTCATCCCAAAACGGTCTCATTAGCTTCTGAAGGAAACGAAGGTCAACATTACTCCCTTACTTTGCCTTCCAAGTCACGTTAGGTCATAAATGAGAGACTTGTACGACCTGTACGGACATAACACATTTTACCCAACTAGATTGTTTCTTTTCATCTTGTTCTCCTCTTTGGTTCTTTATCTCATTACTCCCCCTCAAGCATGACCGTTAGGACTGGTCAAACTTGGAACCATGAAGAACCTCCCTCATTAAAACCTTAGTGTGCAAAATCTAATGGGACAAAAGCATACTAATAAAAAAGAGTAGAGATCTTCATGGCAAGAGGCTCAGTGAGAAGTGACGTCTATGGGTCCCAACTTAGAGTGGATGAACTCAAAAACTTTGGTGCTTTCTTCCGTGGTGAAGATGTCAGCTAACTAGTTTTCACTTCTTGTGTAACAAGGTATGATGATTTGATGCTCCACAGCTTGTCTAACCTTATGGCAGTTTATTTCAATGTGTTTGGTCTTTTCATGAAAAACTAACAGTCTGATTGTCATAATGCATAATGATTGGTGATGTAGTCTCACTCTCCAAGTCCTTAAGCAGACCCTTGATCCATATCAACTCACTGGTGAGCTTCCTCATAGCTCTATATCCTGCCTTAGCGGTTGAGCATGACACCACCTTTTGTTTCTTGCTCTTCCAAGTCACCAAGTTACCTCCAATGAATGTGCAAAACCTAGTAGTATATGTACTTCCTTTGCACCCCATCCACATCTCCTGCCCAATCAACATCACAATATCGTACACTATATGTATTTCCTTTGCACCCCATCCACATACCTTAATCCAGAGCCTCTCAAGTACCTTATGATTCTCTCAACCATGTTCCAGTGGTGGACTTTAGGCGCCTGCATGTGTTGACTGACTTTTTCACAACAAAGAATATGTCTGGTCTTGTAACAGCCAGGTAGATGAGCTTCCCAACTATTCTTATATACTGCTTCACATCTCCATAAGGTTCATCGTCAAACTCTCCCTCTCGCAGCACTTTGTAGCCATGTTCAAAAGGAGTCTTGGCTGGTCTTCCTCCAATGTTTTCTATCTCAGTTAAAAGATTAAGTGTGTACTTTATTTGAGATAAGGAAAACTCCTCTTTAAAGCAGCATACTTCAATCCTAAGGTACTTGAGTTCATCGACATCCTAATGTCAAATACAACTCTGAGAAATATTTTGGATTGTTGGATGCCCTCTTTGTCACTTCATGTGATGATGATATCATCCACATACACTAGGATGACCACAACGCCTCTTGAGCTGGGTAGAGTGAACAGAGTATGGTCAACTTCTGATTTTTTGAAGCCTCTTCCATCAAGTTTAATGCTCAACTTGTGGTACAAAACTTTTGGTGATTGCTTTAGAACATATATTGTCTTCTTAAGTCTTACAAAATTTCCAGGCTTGACTAAGTGCTCTAGTGATACACTAAAAATGAATCCTTGCTACTGTCAAGTTAACAGTGGTTGTTGGAATACTTTAGATTCAATTCCAGAGGACCATATTACACTTTTTTCTTATTAAATCAATATTAAGCTAAAACAATGATTTGAGTTTTCAAAACAATCAAAAGTACACAAGGAAGTAAAACAGTTGGATTGGTTTTCAGATTTGATTAAGATGCTAGCCTAAGGTGATTAAACGGATGTTAAACAGTTGAGCCAAAAAATTATTCAAGTTTGATTATGGAATAGTCTAGAACTCGGAGCAAGCAACTTGGAGCAACCTACTTTCGGAGTGCTGCTCCCTATGCCGATCAGCCTCAGATCCTAAACTTTCGCTTGGTCTGAGATCGATGGGGAGCAATATAGAACGTGTCTGATATGTTCACAAAACACCCTAATATCTATGTTTAGCTCATGGATCTAACACCGTAACACCCTAGACTAAGAAATTTGACTACTCCATATTAGCACAAGGAATCGCAAGAGTAAAGATGAAATAAGACATGAATGCTACTGTAAGTAAATAGAACAAGGTTCAAGAGTCTTCTCCAAAAGAAAGAGAACAAATCCTTCTCCCTTACAAGGTAGCATAAATCGCCTTTGCAAACAAAATAGATCTATTGTTCTTGTGTTTCTCTAGAGTAGAATACTCCTTTGAAAAATAGTCTAGCCGTCTCTAATAAATCAGAGAAGAAAGACCCTCAAAGTCACTGGCGGGTGGAGTTAAAATAGGAGGAAGTTAGTGAAAATCCCAAAATATTGTGCAATTTCCATATTCGTCGGGAGCAACCTCATGCTTGCTCCGGCTGGGAGTACCCGTCTGCTTGATCTCCTGTCTCTGGTGCGCAGGAAGAGGCCCAGACTGCATCTACTTCTTCATGTACTTCTCCAGGAGCCTCCTAACATACTCCAGACCTGAAATGACTCCAAAGACTAGGAGAACTCGATAAAAACTTGAAAACCTTTGATAAAACAATATGTAAAATGTGTTAAAAACACCATATATTATATAGACCACGAGGTGGATGCATGCATACTTCATCTTCTAGCTCTCCTTGAAGGAAAGCATTCTTGATATCTATTTTCTGCAATTCTCACTCTAGGTTGGTTGCAAGAGATATGATGATCTGAATGGTATGCAGTTTGGCCTCTAGTGAAAATGTGTCCACATAATCCTCTCCATAAGTATGAGTGAATCCTCTAGCAGCCCGAATTGACTTGCATCTCTCCACTTTACAATTTTCCAAGTACTTGATGATAAGATCCACTTGCTTGTGACTGCTTTCTTGTTCCTGGAGGCTTATTTTTATACCAAGTATCATTTACAATCATGGCATTGGTCTCATCTCCAACAGAGTCTCTCCATTCATCATGCTCCATTGCTTCTTCAAATTTCTTTGGAACATTTCCTTATCTAATTCACTTATGAATGCTTGATGTTCAATGTTGCACAAATGAGCATATCACTTGAGTTGGATGAGCCATTGATTGACTGTTGTAATAGATCCTTGTGATCACCCAATTTTAGGGATCCTTTTCGATCATTGTGCTCTCTTTAAGTGTTTGAACTTGATCTTCCTCTTTTTCATGCTCTTCTTCTTCATAAACTTGAGCAGTTTTTTGAGGTGCTTGTTCCTGTTCTTGTACACCTTCCTGGTCATGAGCTTCTGAACCAAGTCTCACTTGTGGTTCTTGTTCATTTCTTCCTTTAGGATTAGGATGAGTGACTTTTACAACCTCTTCTTCATTCTCTTGAGTGGAAGGAGTGTTTCTAATATCCTCCTTTACCTTTGACAGATTTATCCCAAGAGTTTCCATAATTATCATAAGGTTATTGACTTTATCTAATGTTTGAGACAAATCTTTGAACTCATCCCAATTCTTCTCATCATATAACCTTTTTCCTTCCGTAAATTTTCAGATCCTTGGATACAAGGGACTCTTCTTGTTTAAGGATTGTAGCACTTGTATCATTTCTGTGTAGATGAGTAGTCTATAAACATACACTTCATGCTCTTTGCTTATAGCTTGTTCTTTTTCCTCCAGATATCAACATGAAGAGGTGCATCCAATCACTCTGAGGTGATGAATGGGCGATTTGGTTTAGTTCAACACTTCATAAGGAGAGCTCTTATTTAACACCTTGGTTGGAATCCAGTTGTTCATATAGAATGTTGTCACCATAACATTACTCCAGAACCTTTTTGAAACATTTCCATGGAATATCTTTGATCTAGCAACCTCCATGAGATGCATATTCTTTCTTCCAGCAACTCCATTATGCTGAGGTGTATAGACAACTTGTTTGGTGCATTCATGTTTTGACAAATGATTCTTGAATGCATAACGTGTATATTCACTACCAGAAAATAGATAGTTTTTGACTAAGTTTCGCGACTACGTTTTCAGACGCAAAAAGTAGCGACTGAATACCGACCAATTTGCGACAAAAGTACAACTAAATGAAATCAGTTGCAAGGGTCATAAATTTGCGACATCTATTTCCAGGCTTAACTTATTCGGTTATTACAACCTATTTGTGACTGCTTTGGGGTCGATAAGTTGTAGTCGTAACGTAGTCGCTAATTTAACCACTGATTTGAGAAGTACGCGGCGAGTCATACATCAGTCTCTAAAAACCGGTAAAACCACGTGATAAATGTTTTGTGATTGGGGTACCAAAATTTAGCATGTAATCGTAAAGTAGTAGTTATTTAGTCGGAAAATATTCTATATATACAAACCTTCACATATTTCTTCTCCTTACTCGTAAACACCTAAAAATGGACCTCTTAAAAATAATGTCTAGAAATTATAACTATTCTAGTTTCTGAGAGTATATATACAATAGGAAGAGATGGGAAACTTGTCAGGAAAGTTCATAGAGGGGGGGGGGGGGACCAATTCATGATATTTGCAAACAACCAACCGCTAGCGCAAAGCAATGGCGGTAAGTTTTTCTGCCCAATGTACTTTTTGCGAGAACGATAAATTTCTACCGGGGAAATATGGAAACATATATATAGTAGAGGATTTATGGCAAACTATTATGTTTAGTATAAGCATGGAAAAGAAATTGATATGGCTTGTTAGAAGAAGCATAAATCTTATGTATGATGGTCGTCATGAAGGTCATTTGCATTTATCCTTAGCTACTCGGGTCTAGTAAATTAAGACAAGTTATAATATGAGTGAAGAGTATATGGATTAGGTATGCCAAATGCTGACAGACTATTACAAGATGGAAACATGGCAACAGAATCACACTACAAGACAAAAAGTTGATGCGCAATTTAGGGTTCCAATATTATACAATTGATGTTTGTATTAACCATTATATGATATTCCGGAAAGAAGATGAAAGGTGGGGCAAAAAGATGGAAGCCTAGGCACAAACAAAGAAGAACCAAGGTACCATATAGTCGGATGTGGTACCTACCTATAACTTACAGGTTGAAGAGAATGTATCAGAGCAAGAAAACTATAGCGGCAATGAGATGGCATGCGGAGAACCAAGCAAAGAAGGGAGAAATGTGTCATACATCTGATGAGGCAGAGTGAAACACTTTCAAGATATACATCCCCAATTTGCCGAAAAACCTTGAATCGTTTATCTTGGATTATGTACAGATGGATTCAATCCACTTGGAATGACTCATAATTTATTCGTTGTGGCATATGATCTCAATTCCATATAATCTACTCCCTGGTTTGTGCATGAATACATAGTACTTGTTTCTTACAATTCTGAATTTTGGGCCAAATCATTCACGAGCTAGTCTTGATATCTTCCTCCAACATCTGATTGCGGAATTAAAGAATTGTGGTCAACTGGAATTGAAGCATACAATATGTCCTTAAATCAAAATGTTAATCTAAAAGCTGTGCTTTTATGGACGATAAGCGACTTTCAGGCGTATGGCATGCTATTAGGATGGACGACCCATGATAAATTGGCTTTTCCAATATGCATGGAAGATACGAAAGCTTTTTATCTGTCTAATGGAAAAAGACATGTTGGTTTGATTATCACCGAAGATTTCTTCCTCATGGTCATCCACTAAGGAAGAATAGAAAAGACTTTTTAAAGGGAAAACACGCCTTAAATATTTTTTCACTTGATTCTTTGATTGGTGAGCAAGTGTATTCTGAGCGGTTACACGGTGTCAATCCACCGAAAATGTCTAAATGCTGTGGAAACGGTTATGAAAAGAAGAAACCTGGCTATATGAAGTACTATAACTGACACAAAGAAAACATTTTTTGGGAGTTGCCATATTGGAGGGACCTAATTCTCCGCCATAATCTTGATGTGATGCATATAGAAAAAAATATTTTTTGACAATATCATGAATATTCTTATGAATGTCAAGGGTAAATCAAAATACACAATCAAGTCCAAATTATAATATTTAGCGTAATCTAAGTTTAGGAAAGAGAATAGAGATATTATGAGATTTTAAGAATAGATTAGAACGAAAACAAAGAGTTTAATGGAGAATCATTATGAAATGAGTATGAGATTGAGAGAGACTAAAGAACTGTGGTTTATTAAAGAGAGAGAGCTACAATATATATATGACAGAGTAATAAAAGTTTTGAAACACAAAAGAGAAGCAAAGCATGTGTGGTCAAAGCTGGGTAGAGCGCCTATTTGAAATGGACCAATAAGGAGCTTCACATGCTTGGGTATCTTGGAATCTTGGACCAAGATGCTTGCCTTTCCAGCTTCTGACAGCATGACAAGTCACGCCTCCCTTATCCCCTAACGTTCAGATTATGGAACTCCAATGGTAACTTCATCCAAGTTACCATTTTCACCTAACTAAGATTAACTCGCCCGTGGTCAATGTTCTTGTACGGTCGTCCTGTATGGATCGTACGGCCTGTATGGAGTGGACGACCCAAAATCATCCATCTCCAATTCTTCAAGTCTTCAACCCCTCATCTTATTTATGTAACTCCAACACTCTGAATCATCACAAATCAATACTCCCCCTCAAGCTTGACCATGGGAATCAGTCAAGCTTGAAACCATGATATCTTCCTCATTAAAAACCTCACCAAGGAAAATCCAGTGGGACAAAACCTTGATGAGGGAAAAAGAGTAAAGAACTCATGGCTAAAGGTATCAACTACTGCTTGGAGTAAAATCAATGAGTCATAACTGAGTGTGAATGGACACAATTTTCTTCTACCTTGCTGCCTTGGTAAATACATCTGCCAACTGATATTCGGTTCTTATATAGCATGGCAAGATGACTCAACTATCATTTGCCTCACCTTGTGGCAGTAAACTTCAATGTCCTTGATTCTCTCATGGAACACTGAGTTGGAGGCAATGTGTATGGCTGCTTGGTTGCCACAATGCATAGTCATTGGTGTGGATTTCTCAATACCTAAGTGCTTCATTATCCCTTTGATCCAAACCAACTCATTTGCTAGCTTCAGCATTGCCCTATACGCAGCTTCTGCACTGGAACATGATACCACCTTCTACTTCTTGCTCTTCCAAGTAACCAAGTTTCTTCCAATGAAGGTATAGTAGCCGGTTGTGGATCTCCTGCCCAATCAGCATCACAATATCCGACCACTTCAGGGCTTCCATTGCAGTCCATCTAGACTCCTTGAGTAGGTGAGCTATTCAGGTACATAAATAAACGATCCATCATGCCCCCATGTTGCTCTTTTGGAACTTGCGTATGTTGACTCACTTGATTCACATCAAAAAATATATCTGGTCTTGTATGTGGGAACCAAAATTCACACTGTCGATTTTCGTAAAATAAGGAAAGTTAAGAAAGCCTAACTTTCCCTGAGGTCCCGAATATCAGCTAAACCACATGCTAAGCAATCAGAAGCATGAAATAAACAGACAAAAATATGAACTGAGAAGAGAGCAAAAGATGTTTTTATTTTGATTGTAGAAACATGCACAAAAGTTAAGAGCCTTGGCCACAAGAGCTACCGGCGAATTCCTTAGTTCTAGCAACCTAAGACTGCAAAAACCTAATTGAGTCGCATCTTGATGAAAAAGAAAGTTTGCATATTGCTGTAAATGTGATGTGGTGGGTGTTTTATATCACTTCTCAAATTAACCATATTTCTCACTTTACTCTCTGAAATAAGAGGTTCAATGTAGTACTTAGGGATCGGATCCACATAGACTCTAGGATTGCACAATAGACTTATTGTTTTCGAATTAAAGCTAGAAAAATTGTAAAAATAATAATGATGATTTAAATATTGATAAAGTTTGTGAAAATTAGATTAAGGGATTAGACTTAGGAGAAATTCTCAGGTAGTATTAGAAAATGCAAATTCATAGATTGTTGGGGTTTTAATTAAGCGTCGTTCTCGAACTCAAACCTAAGTGTTTTATGAGATCGCTCTCGCGTATCTCGATTGAGTGTTGATCGATGCACACAAGATGGCGTCGATCGATGCTCATTCTAACAGTAATGGTTTCACGGTTTGATGGGTTCTCTAAACTTCCAATTCAACTCTCGTTTGTTATTAGTTATTTAGATTTGTTATAACCATCCTCTCGCTTGCGCTATGAAACCCTAGTTTCTAAGATCGAGGTGATCAGATTCAACCTAACATTAAGAACAACTTAAACAAAAGAACCAAGAAGATTGCCCTAACAATTCTATAAAATTAACAAGATATGACTACCACTGAAGAACCCTAAATCTAACAATGAATTACTCAGACATAGCAATAAACAACATGATTAAAGTCTGAATAAACTGTATAGAATAAACTGGGTAATAAGAAAAGGAGTTCAAGATCTTCTATGTAATGATGTTCAGATTTGTCTCTCTAATAAACAAGATGTTCCAACTCTGTTTCAGCCTCTCTCTTCTCTGGCTGCTTGCTTGCCTTCAGACTGCTTAGCCTAAGACTGCTTAGCCTTCTAAAACTATGATAGAAACCCCTAATAAATAGGTCAAAACTCGTCCATGATATTTTTGTCTTTCTGATTTGGGATTTGATCATCGATCGATGGCAAGTATGCTGCATCGATCACTCTCGAGCGTAGATCATCGGTCAACGCCAAGTGTGATCCATCGATTGATGGCTTCGTCGACTCCCTAGATGATCAGCTAGGGATTCTTCTCTTCTAAATGCTCCAAAAGCTCCACGTATCTCATATATCTTCAAAACGTTCATGAGCCTGTAAATATTGTAAAACATAGCCTATACACACATAATAGACTCTAAATAGAGCCTAGAGCATGGCCTAAAACTGGTAATAAATAGGCTATATCAAAATGCTAAGTCCGATGTGTGTAAAAAGTGTCTTTTGCCTCTCGCCTTGGCTTTTCTTATATACTCCTCCTAGGTCGGTTTGCCCTTTCCTTTTCTGCCCTAGGTCGAGTTTACCACTTCGCGGTAACATTCTCTTTTTTCTTCGATCTTCATGATTATTCCTTGAAACTTAACATTTATCTTCTAAACTCGGCATTTATCTTATCCTGTAAAACAAAAGATAAACCATCATAGCAACTTTGGGTTCATTCCTGTCTAAAATCGCAAGTGGGCCTTTCGTCGCGTTTTAGACCTTCTGAGCCGTTTTTTGACTTTTAAGCTTTTTTACGATTTCTGTGAGAATTAACCTTTGATTCGACGCCGGTTTTACGAGAAATTTTAAACCAGTCGTATAGTTGAGGCAGCTATAGTGTCTTGGGTAACCATTGCCGTTTTATACGAACCATTCAAACATATACAAGAAAATAAATCTTTTGCATTTTTTTATTGTAAAATTTCAACGGTAACTCCATTCGAAACGAAACAAGAGAACAGTGCAGTCATGGTTCAGAGGGGGGAGCTACGAGGAAGAGGTGAGAGTGCATGATATTGAGATGATGTCGTCGTAATCGCCATATGGCAAGTTAGAGAGGATTGATCCAGCTTGCCATATGGCGACCTGGGTAGACTGACCCAACTCGCCTTATGGCGAGCTGGTCGGGCTCGGCCCAACTCGCCATATGGCGACTGGGATAAGGTTAACTCCACTCGCCATATGGCGAGCGGGATTGAGATGTCCCAGCTCGCCATATGGCGATCGGGTCGTGATCGTCCCAGCTCGCCAAATGGCGAGCGGGATTGAGGTGACCCATCTCGCCAAATCTTGAGCGGGACTGAGCTGACCCATCTGGATTAGGTATGTCAAATGCTGACAGACTATTACAAGATGGAAACATGGCAACAAAACCACACTACAAGACATAAAAGTTTTAAGACCCGATCCTGGGTTCTAAGCCCATCATGAATCCGCAGCCTTATTTAACTAATCTTGTAGCTTTTGTTCAGTTTTAAGGTTCAATAGTTTCTAAGTCACGTTCAAGTATATGAGGTTCAAGCAATCCGATTCCTAAGTCTAAACAGATAAGAAGAAATTGTATCTTTATTAATATAAAGCATGTGATCCAATACATAGATTCAGTTGCACAATAGGCTATCATAAGTTCATGTGTTCATACTAACTATACTATCCCACAACCCACACATCCATCCACGGCTCAGGTCTTCATGGTTCCTTGGCCTTGCCACAATCCTGGTCTGATCCTGAAACCAACACACACCACAATACATATGTATAAGTATAATCCGATATCCTAACAAACACATCTATCATTGCATGATTCGGTTCACTTAATATAAGTTCTCTAAACTATCCAATCAGTTAACAAGGCACACGTCCACACTCAGAACATCACCCAGGACATCCAGAACACATAATCAACACACGGCCTGACTGATCTAATGTGATATAACCCATTGACCACACCAAACACAATTCACCATGGCTGAATCCCAATTCTGAATTACTCAAATTAATCCCCGAAAACTAATTAAAATTCATTAAAATTCCTGATAAATCCCAACTAAGAAGAATCCATAATCAGAATCTACAGAACCGGCCTCAATCCTATAGATTTCGGCCACAATCAGCCAAACTGGACATAACTGACCATCATCAAAACAATTAGATAAAACCCAATAAAATTCATGACAAATCATGATAAATCCCCACTAAGTAGAATCCATGGTCGGAATTCAATGAATCCAACCGGAGCCTATAGAATCCGACCAAGATCAGTCCGGCCAAAGGCCAAGGACTATGTTCCTGGACAGGCCAAGGCCTTGGTCCAGTCACACTGAGTCTGAAACACCATCCACATACAGAATAAAGATGATGAAAGTTTAATCAGTAAGGAAATGAGAAGAGATGGGTCTGGATTCAACAAACCGACCACAGCCCACCCGGTATTCCACCGCAGCCATGGTAGGATGGTTTGATCCATCCCACTCACCTTGGGCGTGCGCTCAGGAGTGCTCAAGCCCTTCTCCAAGTCCTTATCCTTGCCTCTGGTACCCATCATCTATCGGTTTCCATTTCACACAGACCAACTCCCTATTGGAATCAATCACAAACTCTCAGGTCCAAAGGGTTTGGTCGATCTTCTTCTTCTTTCTTTCTCTCTCTCACGATTTGGGAAGAGCTTTCCCTTAGGAAAAATTGTGCAAATCTCGACCCCAAGGGTCCTTATTTATAAAGGGAATGGCCGGCCAACTGCCTAGGCGAACAGGCACCACTTTCTGGCCAAACAGGTACAACCTGTTCCTTCCCACCCTTTTACACCAACCGCCCATAACTGCCCATTTCTCCCTTGGGCTGATCGATGTCAGACCCAGACCTCTTGCCTACGAGCTTGGCCTGCTTGTCCAAGCCCCAAAAACCCATCGAACACTCCTTTTCCCCATGAGCCTTCACCCACAGCCTGGTAACCGCCCAAGACCCGAGCCACCTTACCAAGGCTCCATCCCTCCACCCAGCTGAGATCAGCTGGTTTCTAGCTGTCCCAGCTGAGTGAGCTAGTAGTCCAGCTACTGGAGCTGACCCAAGATAGTGTGAGCTCCACCGAGATGTACCAAGCTTGACCTAGCTGGTCGAGCTTCTTCCATGCATTGTCCAGCTCCCACATCACTCGTCCAGCTCCCATTTACTTGTCTCCAACCTTCCCTGGTTAAGTCTCAGCATCCTGATTCCCTTAACCCTTATACTCAGCCATGATACGCTTGTCTTTAGGTCGTGTGCCCGAAGGCCTTATCTAGAATCAGGGACATGACAAGTCTCCCCCACTTGAGATGGATTCGTCCTTGAATCCGACCCTAGACCTGTCTCCATTGAAAACTGACCATACCATTCTTGAAAGTCAGCCTTCATCCTTGCTTCTGTCTCCCAAGTGAATTGTTGTTGTCCACTGCAATCCCAAACAACTTTGACCATATGTATGGTCTTCCTTCTCATGGTTTTCTCCATCCTATCCACAATCCAAACCGGCATTGTCTCCAAGGTGAGGTTCGTGCCTAGATCGGATGGAATATCAGGAATAATAATGTCTTGATTTGAAAGACATTTTCTCAGCTGAGATACATTGAACACATTGTGAAATGCATCCATCTCTGTTGGTAGGTTCAGCTTGTAAGCCACCGCACCAACCCTCTCTATGATCCGGAATGGACCCAAGTATCTTGGATCCAACTTCCTCCGGCCAGACACCCTCTTCCGGCCCTTAAATGTGATAATCTTTAGGTAGACCATGTCACCCACCTCAAACTCCATATGCTTCCTTCTTCTATCTACATAGGACTTGTGGCGGTCGTGTGCTTCCTTTATCTTGTCCTTTATAAACTTGATCTTCTCCGTGGTCTCTTCCACAATCTCAGGTCCTATCATGCTGTGCTCCCCCACTTGGGTCCAGCATAATGGTGTCCTGCAAGGTCGCCCATACAAAGCCTCATATGGTGACATCCCAATGCTAGTGTGGTAGCTGTTGTTGTAAGCAAACTCCACCAAAGGCAGATGTCTTTCCCAGGAAACTCCCCAGTCCAAGACACATGCCCTCAACATGTCCTCCATCGTCTGGATTGTTCTCTCCGACTGACCATCCGTTTGTGGGTGATAAGATGTACTCATGTTCACTCTTGTTCCCAAGGCTTTTTGGAAAGCCTTCCATAAGTAAGAAGCGAACCGAGGATCTCTATCGGAAACAATACTGGCCGACACTCCATGCAGGCGTACTATCTCATCCATGTAGATCTGCACCAAGGGATCCACACCATCAGTCTTCTTGATTGGTATGAAATGAACTGACTTGGTCAAACGATCCACCACTACCCATACTGAATCTTTCATGTTCCTGGTCGTGGGAAAACCAGACACAAAGTCCAAGGTAATATGATCCGCTTCCATTCTGGAATAGGTAGATTCTGAAGTAACCCATTGGGTACTTGATGTTCAGCCTAGAAGAGTTGGCAAATAGGACACTTAGCCACCCATTCGGCCACATCATTCTTCATACGGACCCAATGGTAATACCTCTTGATGTCCTTGTACATCTTATTTAGTCCAGGATGCACAGAGAACTTAGACTTATGAGACTGGCCCATAATCTCCTCCTTAAGTTCCCTTACATTAGGAACATTGATCCTCCCATGGACTAAGATCGTACCATCTTGTGCAACCTGGTACTCCGTCTTATCACTAAGAGCAACCTTTTGAAGGTTCTCATCCAAGCTTTGTGCTTGTCTAATCCTGGAAAGAAGATCAGTCTGGTTCACTGCCTCCAAACCCAAAGACTCGTCCTCGCTGGCCAATGTGTTCAGGTGCAATCTACGGACCATCCCTTCCAACACCTCTGCCTCCCTTGCAGCTGAAACCTCGGCCCTTCTCCAGCTCAAGGCATCGGCCACCAAGTTTTCTTTACCTGGATGGTAAGCAATCTCAAGATCATAATCGTCCACAAACTCCATCTACCTTCTTTGTCTCAAATTCAACTCAGGTTGAGTGAATATGTACTTGAGACTTTTGTGGTCGGTTAAGATCTGAACCTTGGCACCGTACAAGTATGATCGCCATATCTTGAGGGCAAACACCACTGCAGCCATCTCCAGGTCGTGGGTTGGATAGTTTCCCTCATGCTTCCGTAATTACCTAGAGGCATAAGAAATGACCTTACCGTGTTGGGTCAATACACATTCCAGTCCAGTGATGGATGCATCAGTGTATACCACAAATGGTTGGTCAGCCTCTGGCAGCACTAGGATAGGTGCACTTGACAGCATTTCCTTCAAGGCAGAGAAACACTTCTCACATTCTTCAGACCATACAAACTTCACATCCTTCCCAGTTAGTTGTGTCATGGGTTGAGCCAAGCTGGCAAACCCCTTGACAAACTTCCTGTAGTATCCGGTCAGCCCTAAAAAACTCCTGACCTCTGTTGCACTCTTAGGTCGTGGCCATCCCTGTATGGCCTTGATCTTCTCAGGGTCAACTGAGACTCCCTGATCAGACACGATGTGTCCAAGGAATCCAACACTCCTTTGCCAAAAATTGCACTTGCTCAACTTGGCAAAGAGCTGTTGTTCCCTCAACCGTCCCAGCACCGCCCTTAGATGCCTTTTATGGTCTTCCTTTCTCTTGGAATATACTAATATGTCATATAAAAAAGATGATTACAAATTCATCCAAGAAATCCAGAAAGATACCATTCATCATCTTCATGAAGGCTGCTGGTGCATTGGTCAATCCGAAAGGCATGACCAGAAACTCATAGTGGCCGTACCTGGTTCGGAATGCTGTCTTTTTAATATCATTTGGTTCTATAGGGATCTGATGATACCCTGAAGCCAAATCGATCTTAGAGAACCACTTTGCACCCTTGAGCTGATCCAACAACTCATCTATCTGAGGTAGTGGGTATTTGTTCTCCACAGTGACCCGGTTCAACCCTCGATAGTCAATGCATAACCTGAAGCTACCATCTTTCTTTTTCACAAAAAGAACTGGTGCTCCCCAAGGTAACACACTAGGTCTTATAAAACCCTTGTCCAGCAACTCCTCAAGTTGCTTCTTAAGCTCGGCCATCTCAGCAGGAGCCATTCTATAGGGACTTTTGGATAATGGGGCCGTCCCTGGTTCCAGTTCTATTATGAATGGGTCCGACCTATCAGGGGGAATACCCTGTAGGGACCTAAACACATCATGGAATTCTTGGACCAGCGGTATTCCCTCCGGGTCACCACCCCCTTCCTCAGCATCCTCTCAACATGGATTGCTGACACCACCAAGCATCCAGAGATCGGACGTATACTTTGGAACCTGATCAGAGATCCACACCCACTCTCAAACTGCACGCGCCCCCGGTGACAGTCAAGAGTGGCCCAATTCTTTCCAAGCCAATCCATACCTAATATCACCTCGTGATTCTTTAGGTGGACTACCACAAGATCCACAGGCATGACCCCGTCTTGGATCACCACTGGGATGTCCTGAATCACTCCTAGTGAACTCATAACTTGCCCACCGGCCGCATTCACTACCCCAGGACAATCCCCTGTTCCCAACTGGAACTACCCCTTTCCGAGCATCCCTGGACTCACAGTATCGAAAAGTATGTGTGTTTCCACACCACCAATACTTAGGGTCCCTACACATGACCCAAACTAAGTACCTAACCATTCAAAATTCCGTACCATGCAATTCTACTGAATTGAAAAGAATAGGATCAGATAACTACCAGTGACCACTTGGAATGGTTCAGACTTGTCCTCATCTTTGGACAACTCATAGACGTGTGGTGCTGAAGTCTGTCCACAGTTCTGATTCGACCTGCTAGCCTCTCCTCGGCTCTTGCTTGGCTCGGATGACAGCATAGGACAGTCTGTATGGAGATGTCCCTTCTTACCACAGTAGTGGCAAGTCCTGGTGTCACCACTAGCCCCTTGCTCCTGTCTAGGACAGTCACAAGCTGAGTGGTCCATCTTGACACACCGGATACAAGCTCCCATTGCTCTCCAGCATTCCCCTCCATGGTGTCTGCCACACTTGGGACACACAGGCCTACCATTTGAAGGTTTACCTTCTTCAGCCTGGTCCCTCTTCCTCTTCTGGTCACTATTACCACCAGTAGAAACCGTGTGGCTACGGATATTCAGCTTAGCCTCTTCAGCCAGGTTGGTTTCCAACATGTCCATCCTTTCAACCAACTCGGACACGGTGTGGAAGGTGCGGAAAGAGCAGTTGGTTCGGAGCTTGACCCTAAGGCCCCTGATGAACCAACGAACCTGAACTGACTCGTCCTCCAGCTCCTTCCCCACATAACGCCTGATCCGCTTGAACTCCTCCTCATACTCTCGAACCGTCCTGCGACCCTGGACCAGGTCCAAGAACTTAGCCTCGAAAAAATCCCATGCCTCAGCTGGGAAGTACTTGTGGTTGAAATCAACCTCAAAGTCGGAGAAGCGTTCAATGGTGCCATTGGTACGCTTGTCTAAAGCCAACCACCAGTTGTGAGCATCCCTCTCCAAGAATTCAACTGCTATGTCCTTCTTGTAGTCATCTGGACAACGAGTTGAGTTGAAGTTGCAGATCAGCCTGCTTCTTCACTCATCAGCCTCCAATGGGTCAACACTTCCATCAAAGTGTTTGGTGCCCAGCTTGGATATGTGTTCCAGCAGCTTCAGATATTCCATCCTCTTAGTTGCCCTAGCTGGTGGATCAATCTCAATCACCTCAGCCACTTGTTCCACATGTCTACCAGCTAATGGAACAGCTGTTGGAATGGTTCCAGCTTGACGCACAGATGAATTCACCAAAGGTGTGAACACATTGGTCAAATCTACCATCTGATTGCCCATGGCCTTCATAGCTTCCAGCACATCCCTCATGGATGGCTCAGTAGCTGGATTCCCTAACCCAGCTGTCCCATCGTCAACATCTTTTCCACGCCCATCTTGTCGTCCAGCATGTGACGACTCACCCTCGTCCTCCAGCTCCTTTTGCTGCTGGCCCTAGCTCCGGTTCCAGCTGAGTTCCAGCTCCATCCACACGAACCTCGGTCGGGTTGAGCTGAGCAATTGGCAGTCCAGTTCCCACATTAACCCCATCCGTTTGGATAGGCAACAGCACGGTTGGGTTAGTCCCATCCGCTTCAACTTGTCCGGACACACCAGCTGCTTCCTTTCCCTTCCGAGAAGTTTTAAACTTCTTTGTATCCTTGGGATTCAAATCAAACACTCAATGTTAGTCCCACCAACATTTATATATATACAATCCCTCAATCCCTAAGGCTAACAACACAATCAATCAGATCTTACCATGAGACCCAGCCGGATGTGTGGTGATTCCCCATAACCCAAAAAAACATCCTAGAATCAACTCTGCTTTGATACCAACTTGTAAGACCCGATCCTGGGTTCTAAGCCCATCATGAATCAGCAGCCTTATTTAACTAATCTTGTGGCTTTTGTTCAGTTTTAAGGTTCAATAGTTTCTAAGTCATGTTCAAGTATATGAGGTTCAAGGAATCCATTCCTAAGTCTAAACAGATAAGAAGAAATTGTATCTTTATTAATATAAAGCATGTGATCCAATACATAGATTCAGTTGCAAAATAGGCTATGATAAGTTTATGTGTTCGTACTAACTATACTATCCCACAACCCACACATCCATCCACGGCTCAGGTCTTCATGGTTCCTTGGCCTTGCCACGATCCTGGTCTTATTCTGAAACCAACACACACCACAATACATATGTATAAGTATAATCCGATATCCTAACAAACACATCTATCATTGCATGATTCGGTTCACTTAATCTAAGTTCTCTAAACTATCCAATCAGTTAACAAGGCACACATCCACACTCAGAACATCACCCACGACATCCAGAACACATAATCAACACACGGCCTGACTGATCTAATGTGATCTAACCCATTGACCACACCAAACACAATTGACCATGGCTGAATCCCAATTCTGACTTACTCAAATTAATCCCCGAAAACTAATTAAAATTCATGAAAATTTCTGATAAATCTCAACTAAGAAGAATCCATAATCAGAATCTACAGAACCGGCCTCAATTCTATAGATCTCGGCCATAATCAGCCAAACTAGCCATAACTGACCATCATCAAAAAAATTAGATAAAACCCAATAAAATTCATGAAAAATCATGATAAATCCCCACTAAGTATAATCCATGGTCGGAATTCAATGAATCCAACCGGATCCTATAGAATCCGACCAAGATCAGTCCGGCCAAAGGCCAAGGACTATTTTCCTGGACCGGCCAAGGCCTTGGTCCAGTCACACTGAGTCTGAAACACCATCCACATACAGAATAAAGATGATGAGAGATTAATCAGTAAGGAAATGAGAAGAGATGGGTCTGGATTCAACAAACCGACCACAGCCCACCCGGTATTCCACCGCAGCCATGGTAGGATGGTTCGATCCATCCCACTCACCTTGGGCGTGCGCTCAGGAGTGCTCAAGCCCTTCTGCAAGTCCTTATCCTTGCCTCTGGTACCATCATCAATTGGTTTCCACTTCACACAGACCAACTCACGATCGGAATCAATCACAAACTCTCACGGCCAAAGAGTTTGGTCGATCTTCTTCTTTCTTTCTTTCTTTCTTTCTTTCTTTCTTTCTTTCTTTCTTTCTTTCTTTCTTTCTTTCTTTCTTTCTTTCTTTCTTTCTTTCTTTCTTTCTTTCTTTCTTTCTTTCTCTCTCTCACGATTTGGGCAGAGCTTTCCCTTAGGAAAAATTGTGAAAATCTTGACCCCAAGGGTCCATATTTATAAAGGGAATGGCCGGCCAACTGCCTAGGCGAACAGGCACCACTTTCTGGCCGAACAGGTACAACTTGTTCCTTCCCACCCTTTCGCAACAACCGCCCATAACTGCCCTTTTCTCCCTTGGGCTGATCGATGTCAGAACCAGCCCTCTTGCCTACGAGCTTGGCCTACTTGTCCAGGCCCCAAAAACCCATCGAACACTCCTTGGCCACATGAGCCTTCACCCACGGCCTGGTAACCGCCCAAGACCCAAGCCACCTGACCAAGGCTCCATCCCTCCACCCAGCTGAGATCAGCTGGTTGCTAGCTGTCCCAGCTGAGTGAGATAGTAGTCCATCTACTGGAGCTAACCCAAGCTAGTGTGAGCTTCACCGAGCTGTACCAAGCTTGACCTAGCTGGTCGAGCTTCTTCCATGCATTTTCCAGCTCCCCCATCACTCGTCCAGCTCCCATTTACTTGTCTCCAACCTGCCCTGGTTAAGTCTCAGCATCCTGATGCCCTTAACCCTTATTCTCAGCCATGATACGCTTGTCTTTAGGTCGTGTGACCTGACTGGTGCGTCTTCTCGCACATGGATGTGCCCGAAGGCCTTATCTAGAATCAGGGGCATGACAAAAGTTGATGCGCAATTTAGGGTTCCAATATTATACAATTATTTTTGTATTAACAATTATATGATATTCCGAAAAGAAGATGAAAGGTGGGGCAAAAAGATGGAAGCCTAGGCACAAACAAAGAAGAACCAAGGTACCATATAGTCGGATGTGGTATCTACCTATAACTTACAGGTTGAAGAGAATGTATCAGAGCAAGAAAACTACAGTGGCAGTGAGATGGCATGCGGAGAACCAAGGAAAGGAGGGAGAATTGTGTCATACGTCTGATGCGGCAGAGTGGAAACACTTTCAAGATATACATCCCCAATTTGCCGAAAAACCTCGTATCGTTTATCTTGGATTATGTACAGATGGATTCAATCCACTTGGAATGACTCATAATCATTCGTTGTGGTATGTGATCTCAATTCCATATAATCTACTCCCTGGTTTGTGCATGAATACATAGTACTTGTTTCTTACAATTCTGAATTTTGGGCCAAATCATCCACGAGCTAGTCTTGATATCTTCCTCCAACATCTGATTGCAGAATTAAAGAATTGTGGTCAACTGGAATTGAAGCATACAATATCTCCTTGAATCAAAATTTTAATTTAAAAGCAGTGCTTTTATGGACGATAAGCGACTTTCAGGCCTATGGCAAGCTATTAGGATGGACGACCCATGGTAAATTGGCTTTTCCAATTTGCATGGAAGATACAAAAGCTTTTTATCTGTCTAATGGAAAAAGACATGTTGGTTTGATTATCACCGAAGATTTCTCCTCATGATCATCCACTAAGGAAGAATAGAAAAGACTTCTTAAAGGGAAAACATGCCTTAAAGAATTTTTCACTTGATTCTTTGATTGGTGAGCAAGTGTATTCTGAGCGGTTACACGGTGTCAATCCACCAAAAATGTCTAAATGCTGTGGAAACGGTCATGAAAAGAAGAAACCTTGCTATATGAAGTACTATATCTAGAGGGACCTAATTCTCCGCCATAATTTTGATGTGATGCATAATAGAAAAAATATTTTTGACAATATCATGAATATTCTTATGAATGTCAAGGGTAAATTGAAATACACAATCAAGTCCAGATTATAATGTTTAGCGTAATCTAAGTTTAGGAAAGAGAATAGAGATATTATAAGATTTTAAGAAGAGATTAGAACGGAAACAAAGAGTTTAATGGAGAATCATTATGAAATGAGTATGAGATTGAGAGAGACTCAAGAACTGTGTGTTTATTAATGAGAGAGAATTACAATATATATATATATGACAGAGTAATAAGGGTTTTGAAACACAAAAGAGAAGCAAAGCATGTGTGGTCAAATCTGGATAGAGCGCCTATTTCAAACGGACCAATAAGGAGCTTCACATGCTTAAGTATCTTGGAATCTTAGACAAGGATGCTCTTGGCTTTCCAGCCTCTGACAGCCTGACAACGCACGCCTCCCTTATCCCCTAACGTTCGGATTAAGGAGCTCCAATGGTAACTTCATCCGAGTTACCATTTTCACCCAACTAAGATTAACTCGCCCATGGTCAATGTTCTTGTACAGTCGTCCTGTATGGATCGTACGGACTGGACGACCCAAAATCATCCTTCGCCAATTCTTCAAGCCTTCAACCCCTCATCTTATTTATGTAACTCCAACACTCCGAATCATCACAAATCAATACTCCCCCTCAAGCTTGACCATGGGAACCGGTCAAGCTTGGAAGCCATGATATCTTCCTCATTAAAAACCTCACCAAGGAAAATCCAGTAGGACAAAACCTTGATGAGGGAAAAAGAGTAAAGACCTCATGGCTAAAGGGATCAACTACTGCTTGGAGTAAGATCAATGAGTCATAACTGAGAGTGAATGGACTCAATTTTCTTCTACCTTGCTGCCTTGGTAAACACATATGCCAACTGATCTTCAGTTCTTATATAGCATGGCAAGATGACTCAACTATCATTTGCCTCACCTTGTGGCAGTCAACTTTAATCTCTTTGCTTCTCTCATGGAACACTGAGTTGGATGCAATGTGTATGGCTGCTTGGTTGTCACAATGCATAGTCATTGGTGTGGATTTGTCAATACCTAAGTGTTTCAGTATCCCTTTGATCCAAACCAACTCATTTGCTAGTTTCAGCATTGCCCTATACTCAGCTTCTGCACTGGAACATGATACCACCTTCTATTTCTTTCTCTTCCAAGTAACGAAGTTTCTTCCAGTGAAGGTACAATAGCCGGTTGTGGATCTCCTGCCCAATCAGCATCACAATATCCAACCACCTCAGGGCTTCCATTGCAGTCCAACTAGACTCCTTGAGTATGTGAGCTATTCAGGTACATCAATATACAATCCACCATGCCCCCATGTTGCTCTTTTGGCACTTGCATATGTTGACTCACCATATTCACATCAAAAAATATATTTGGTCTTGTATGTGGGAACCAAAATTCACACTGTCAATTTCCGTAAAATAAGGAAAGTTAAGAAAACCTAACTTTACCTGAGGTCCCAGATATCAGCTAAACCACATGCTAAGCAATCATAAGAATGAAATAAACAGACAAAAAAATATGAATTGAGAAGAGAGCAAAAGATGTTTTATTTTGAATCTACGTAGAAACGTGCACAAAAGTTAAGAGCCTTGGCCACAAGAGCTGCCAGCGAATTCCTTAGTTCTAGCAACCTAAGACTGCAAAAACCTAATTGAGTCGCAACTTGATGAAAAAGAAAGTTTGCCTATTGCTGTAAATGTGATGTGGTGGGTATTTTATATCACTTCTCAAATTAACCATATTCCCCACTTTACTCTCTCAAATAAGAGGTTCAATGTAGTACTTAGGGAACGAGTCCACAAAGACTCTAGGATTGCACAATAGACTTATTGTTTTCGAATTAAAGCTAGACAAACTGTAATAATAATAATGATGATTTAAAGATTAATTTAGTTTGTGAAAATTAGATTAAAGGATTAGACTTAGGGGAATTCTCAGATAGTATTATGAGATCGCTCTCGCGTATCTCGATTGAGCGTCGATCGATGCAAATAAGATGGCGTCGATCGATGCTTATTCTAACAGTACTGGTTTCACGGTTTGATGGGTTCTCTAAACTTCCAATTCAACTCTTGTTTGTTATTAGTTATTTAGATTGTTTAAGATAGGCTCAGGGTTATAACCATGCATTCGCTTGCATTATGAAACCCTAGTTTCTATGATCGAGGTGATCATATTCAACCTAGCATTAAGAACAACTTAATCATAAGAACCAAGAAGATTGCCCTAACAATTCTATAAAATCAACAAGATATGACTACCATTGAAGAATCCTAAATCTAACAATGAATTACTCAGACATAGCAATAAAGAACATGATTAAAGTCTGAATAAATTGTATAGAATAAACTGGGTAATAAGAAAAGGAGTTCAAGATTTCTCTGTAATGATGTTCAGATATGTCTCTCTAATAAACAAGATGTTCCAACTCTGTTTCAGCCTCTCTCTTCTCTGGCTGCTTGCTTGCCTTCATACTGCTTAGCCTAAGACTGCTTAGCCTAAGACTGCTTAGCCTTCTAAAATTATGATAGAAAACCCTAATAAATATGTCAAAACTCGTCGAGGATGTTTTTGTCTTTCTAACTTGGGATTTGATCATCGATCAATGGCAAGTGTGCTGCATCAATCGCTCTCGGTCTTAGATCATCGGTTGACGCCAAGTGTGATCCATCGATCGATGGCTTCGTCGACTACCTAGATGATCAGCTACGAAATCTTCTCTTCTAAATGCTCCAAAAGCTCCAAGTATTTCATATATCTCCAAAACGTTCTTGGGCCTGTAAATATTGTATAACATAGCCTAGACACACATAATAGACTCTAAATAGAGCCTAGAACATAGCCTAAAATTGGTAATAAATAGGTGATATCAAAATGCTAAGTCTGATGTGTGTAAAAAGTGTCTTTTGCCTCTCGCCTTGGCTTTTCTTATATACTCCTCCTAAGTCGGTTTGCCATTTCCTTTTCTGCCCTAGGTCGAGTTTACCGCTTCGCGGTAATATTCTCTTTTTTCTTTGATCTTCATGATTATTCCTTGAAACTTAACATTTATCTACTAAACTCGGCATTTATCTTCTCCTGCAAAACAAAAGATAAACCGTCATAACAACTTTGGGTTCATTCCCGTCTAAAATTGCAAGTGCGCCTTTCGTCGCGTTTTAGACCTTCCGAGCCGTTTTTTGATTTTTAAGCGTTTTTACGATTTATTTGAGAAATTAACATTTGATTCGATGCCGGTTTTACAAGAAATTTTAAACTAATCGTATAGTTGAGGCAGCTATAGTGTCTTGGGTTAACCATTTCCGTTTTATATGAACCATTCAAACATATACAAGAAAATAAATCTTTTGCATTTTTTTATCGTAAAATTTCAACGGTAATTCCATTCGAAACGAAACAAGAGAACAGTGTGGTCATAGTTCAGAGGGGGAGCTACGAGGAAGAGGTGAGAGTGCATGATATTGAGATGATGTCGTCGTCATCGCGATACGGCAAGTTAGAGAGGATCGATCCAGCTTGCCATATGGCGAGCTGGGTAGACTGACCCAAGTTGCCTTATGGCGAGCTGGTCAAGCTCGGCCCTACTCGCTGTATGGAGAGTAGGAGAAGGTTAACTCCAGTCGCCATATGGCGAGCGGGATTGAGATGACCCAGATCGCCATATGGCAATCTGGTCGTGATCGTCCCAGCTTGCCAAATGCCGAGCAGGACTGAGCTGACCGATCTCGCCATATGGCGAGCGGGTTGTGATTGTCCCAGCTTTCCATATGGCCAGAAGGACTGAGCTAACCCAGCTCACCATATGGTGATGGGGTCGTGATCATCCCACCTTGGCATATGTCGAGGGGGTCGTGATCGTCCAAACTCGACATATGGCGAGCGAGACTGAGCTGACCCAGCTCGTCATATGGCGAGCGGGTCGTGATTGTCCTAGCTTTCCATATGGCGATCGGTCCATGACCGTCCCAGCTCGCCATATGGTGAGCGAGACTGGGTTGATCCAGCTCGCCATATGGCAAGCGGGACTGGGCTGACCTGGCTCGCCATAAGGCGAGCGGGTCGTTATCGTCCCATCTCTCCATATGGCATGCGGGACTGAGACGACCAGCTCGTCATATGGCGAGCGAGATGATGCTGTCCCCACTATCTCTCCGCTCGCTGTATGGCTAGTCGTGGTCTTGCTCGGAAGGCTCGGACGGTTGGGGAGCATTGGATCATCTAATCCGAGAACTTATCGTAGAATTATTTTTTTAAATTAACCGCAACTTTCGTTCTGGATCTAGAGAAATATTTTTAGATGAAAAATATTTCAAGGGAACTTTTGGGTAATTATTCTGCTGTGACCGATTTTGACCCCAACAGTTAGCCTCCCAGCTCATTAGAATCTTGAGGTTTTAGCAAGCGGTTTATGCAAGTTAGGCAAAGTTAGATATGTTAGGCATAATTTAATGACAGAAATTCTGAAGATGAATAGTAAATTTCCTTGCATATAAGAAGGTGGAGTATGTTTTTTAGTTCTTTACTTGCTCACTTCCACAAGAAATTCCTTCAAGGTAGAAAACCTTTCTCTCTTCCTCTTTTTCCTTGTTGTTTTACACATTTCTTCAAGAAAGAGAGATTCTAAGAGTACCATGCCTCCCCGTTCTGATCCTGAGAGTACTCAAAATGGTGAGGATGATATCATTCCAAAGGAAGTGTTTGTGCCTCATTATGTTAGTCTTGCGGAGGCTTAGGCATACTGGGTTGCTACATTCAACAAGAAAGCTCCTCTACTTGAATCATGGTGTCCTTCAAAGCTCCCTCTTAGGCGAGCCCCTGGCTGTCCGAGTAAGAGCTCGTATCCGTTTCTCAACACCGTCCGAGAGTTTTGCCAAGTTCCAGATGAAGTGGAGTTTCGAATTCCAAAGGGAAGGGAACGCGCCGACAATCCTCCTAGCGGTTACTTTTACGTGCTATGAGGCGCATCTTCTGCACTGTCATTTGTGGTTTCCCATTCTGGAGGTTATAATCCGAACCTTGGACCTCTTCAGATTATAGATAAGCTATATGACCCTCACTGTTTTACAGCACCTTATCGGGATTTTGGTTCTAAGTTACGAGAGGGATGATTATTGATGCTGATTACTTCGAGGCTCTCTTGAAACTGTTGGCATCATCGAGCCATCTTATGTATCGTTTGACCCCTCGCAAACATATGTCGATAATCAACGGGACAACTTCCAATGGACACGATTGGAGGGATTGTTTTTCTTTGTCCGTTTAACCAGTTCGCCCGTTGCGGAGAGTTGTATCCCCATTTTTCATAGTAATTGGAGTCAGCATGGTACTTCGGTTGGACATATGCTTGCGTTTCTGTTTTGAAAATATCTGACTTTGTATCAGCTTTCTCTGCTTTGCAGTTACAACCCTCTTTGCATGTTCTTTGAGGATTTGTGTGTTGTTAGAGACCTTCTCCGAGGTGGCCCGTTCCATTGAGGGTATTTATTTCTGAAGCGAGTTCGTAAGGCGTTAGCGTATACCTGATCCCGGGCCTGCCCTCAAACATCCATAGAGGAAGACACAGATCCAGACATGGATGAATCTGCTTTTCAGGATGTTCCCGTTTCAATGGAGAGAGTTAGACCGCTGAGGAACAAGGGGGTCACAGCCAACAGTGATGATTCTACTGCGGAAGAGTTTTTGTTGCCCGGATGGTGTCCAGACTTAAATCCTGGCGATAGGAGTGGTACTAGTGACGTTCCCTTTCCGGATTGCAACTTCGACGACTTTTTTTCCTCACTTCCTCCGAACTTTAATCCACCTCCCGCTATGGACGAGCCATCGAGGTCAGAGATGTTTGCGGAGGCCTCTTGATTGTGTAATGGGGTTGGTTTCCTAAACTTTTTTTAGTTTCTGATACCAAGTCCCCTTCTTAATTTTTCGAGATCTTTGCAGGGCCTGCAAGTGTTCAACATGGCTCTAGAAGCGAGTGCTGGGAGGCGCGACTCTACCGTTTTAAGACCGAACAGGCAAAAAAGGAGATTGCCCATCTGCAAAGCTAGGCGGCCGCTTTGTGGTCAAGAGTTGGTTGAGAAGCATGCTCTAGCCCTCCGTCGTGCAGAGAAGAAAAGGAAGCGGGAAGTCGTCGCTCTGGTTGAGAATCGTGCTGCCAAGTTTGCGGCCGAGTATGGGAAGCTCAAACTAGCTCAAAAGCTTGTTGGCGATTTCTGTGAGTGTCAGGGTCCCTGACACACTAAAATTGAGTGCTTCACTGCAAGCTAAACAGTGGTTGTTGTAATACTTTAGATTCAATTCCAGAGGACCAGTTTACACTTTATCTTTGGTGGGTCAATATCAAGCTAAAACAATATGGGGGTTTTTAAATGAGGAATCGTAACAAGCAAGTAACAGAGTTGGATTGGGTTATTTGATTGATTAAGATGCTAGCCTAGGGTGATTAATCAGGTGTTAAACATGTGTGAGCCAAACAATTATTCAAGTTCGATTAAGGACCAGTCTAGAACTCGGAGCAAGCAACTTGGAGCAACCTACTTTTGCAGTGTTGCTCCCTACGCCTATCAGCCCCAGAGCCTAAGATGTCGCTTGGTCTAAGATCTGATGGCGAGCAGTATAGAACAGGTCCGATATGTTCACAAAACACCCTAATATCTACTTTCACTGATTAGGGATGCAATGCTCATTCAAGTTATGTCTAGCAATCTAAAATACTTTTGATGACTAGATTAAACCTAGAATCAGGCACTAAGCGGTTAACTTGATGTAGGCTTTTAAGATCAACAGTGAATGAAGATAATAAATTCATGACTTATCTATGTTTATCTCACGGATCTAACACCCTAATACCCTAGACTAAGCAAGGCGACTACTTAGCCATTAACAAAGAAAACACAGAGGTTGATTCTGAACAATACTGCATATAGATAAAAGCGAATGAAGAGGGTTCAAGGGTTTTTTGTCTAAGGCGAGAGAGATGGGCTTCTCCCTTTACAAACTAAAAAATCGCAAACAATGAAACTCTAGAGTCTGGTTTCTCTCTGAAAATAGCGTAGTAAATAATAGAAAAATAGAAGAAGAAGATATATGGAGGTTCTTGGCGGCTGAGAGAGAAAATAGAGATGATTAGGGAAATTCCAAAATTTTAGAAGTTTCCTTAAAAATCTGCTGCATGAGCAGGCACTCGGGTTGCTCCGCTAGATCAGGAACATGCAATATGATTGCTCCATCCGGGAAAAACATCCAATTTGCATTCTTTTCTTGATGTGTCCCTCCAGTAGCTTCCCAACCTACTCCAGACCTGAAATGACTCGAAAAGACTAGATAGACTCAATAAAGACCTGAAAATAATTTAGAAAGCATATGTACAAGGTACCAAAAATGCCATATATCAATTCCCCCAGACTGAGATCCTTGTTTGTCCTCAAACAAAGTCAAGTATCAAGAACTGGGAGAAATGTTTGAAAGTGTGAGAACTCTCCTATTCTCAGCAACCATACTTTAACCTCAAATCTATGAACAATAAAAGCAGTAAACTAGGACAACACATCCTTACCAAAATCCCACTGGCCGTTGTTCAAGATCGGCTGCATATATACACTATATCCCAAACCTGGAAAAGCGACGCTTTCTAGACGAAGTTCCTTATATTCAATTAAGGGTAATGTGACCTTCTCATGACATTCCTCATTCAGGGTAGACGGTTCTTAGTATTAAACAGGTTATTTGATGGTGGAGGTAAGAGTGTTTAGGGTTACCATTTCTATGTAGAGGATGAAGGATATCTCGCAAAATGGCAAGAGGGGATAGGTCCATTGATGTCCACAATATCTACTCGTGTTTGCTTGCTTTGGAGCAACTGCTCCGATTATCCGCCTGCTCTCTTCTCTTTTGACTTGGTACCCACTCTTTTGCTCGACTTTCCCAGTGGCTCATGTTTCATGTAATTCTTCCTTTTCTCCATCACCTTATTCTCGTTTTCTTTTTCCCTTTTTTTTTGAAACTGGTAAGGTGACGTGATAGAGAAGGAGGTAATACATGAGGGTTTCGTGCCACTGGTGGTCCTATTCTCTCGACCATTCTGGTTCATTGCCCTGCTCTCATTTCCTTGTTCACTGGTAACGGAAAAGTTGCTCCCTTTATTTTGCCTACTCTCCTCGACTGGTCTTATTCTTTGCAATAGTAATGAGTAAGCGGATGTGTCGATCCTTCCCTCTCCAACCTTTTTGCATATATATGCACATATAATACTGAAAAAAAAATACATGAAGGTGGAATAAAGGCTAAGGTGCAGGGTGGGAACTAGCTAAAAATGAGCTAGCCACTCAGGATCAGCAAGATGGATAAAAAGAATAAGAAGTCCTGAGTGTGTTCTCGTTTCCCTGATCTAACGCCCATAACAAGAAGAATTGCAGTGAAGATTAGGTTCTAGTTAAATGGAGCTAAGTCTTTCTAGTGTAACCTCAACAAGCTGAAATCTTTAGGAGCAAATAAATGAGATAAGGTCTACATGTGTGTCTTTCGCCACTGCTAAGGTCACTGAATAAGACAACTAAAGCACAAGGTGGTTAGTGCTCAACACAAAATAAGGTCTTAGTTCCCACAGAGTTTTGTCTGACTCAATAAAACTAACTCAAACTGACTCAAAAGAAAAACAAAAGAAAGAAATGAGTTAGTAAACGACGAAGACCCTCCTACAGACTTACTTCACAACGCTTGGTGTGAAAATAAACCAGAGAAAAGGCGTAAACAAAAATAAATATTTTTTTGTCGAGATACTTACCTGAGTCAAGCGGGCGCTCCACTAAAATTATGGGTGCTCCATCGTAAGATCTCGGCCTAGAGCAGCCGCTCTTTTCAGATCCTTGCTCATCTCAACAACCTGATATTCGGTATGGAGCATACATCCTTGTCGCAACGGCACAAAAACTTGATAAACTAATTTTGAGTGCTTCATTGCTAGCTAAATAGTGGTTGTTGTAATACTTTAGATTCAATTCCAGAGGACCAGTTTACACTTTATCTTTTGTTGATCAATATTAAGCTAAAACAATATGGCAGTTCTTAAATAAGGAATCACAACAAGCTAGTAACATAGTTGGATTGGGTTTTTAGATTGATTAAGATGCTAGCCTAGGGTGATTAATAAGATGTTAAACATGTGTGAGCAAAAAAATCATTCAAGTTCTATTAAGGACCAGTCTAAAACTCGGAGTAAGCAACTAGGAGCAACATACTTTTGCAGTGATGCTCCCTATGCCGATCAGCCCCAAAGCCTAAGTTGTCGCTTGGTCTGAGATCTGACGGCGAGCAGAATAAAACATGTTCAATATGTTCACAGAACACCCTAATATCTACTTTTGCTGATTAAGATGCAATGCTCATTCAACTTATATCTAGCAACCTAAAACACTTTTGATGAATAGATTAAACCTAGAACCAGGCACTAAACGGTTAACTTGATGCAGGCTTTAAAATCAACAGTGAATGAAGACAATAAATTCATGACTTATCTATGTTTAGCTCATGGATCTAATACTCTAACACCCTATACTAAGCAAGGCGAATACTCAGCCATTAACAGAGAAAACACAGAGGTTGGTTCTGAATAATACTGCATATAGATAAAAGAGAATGAAGAGGGTTCAAGGGGTTCTTCTCTAAGGTGAGAGAGATGGCCTTCTCCCTTTACAAACTAGAGTCTGGTTTCTCTTTGAAATTAGTGTAGTAAATAATAGAAAATAGAAGAAGAAGATATATGGAGGCTCCTGGCAGCTGGGAGAGAAAAGAACGATGATTAGGGCAAATCCAAAATATTAGAAGTTTCCTTAAAAATCTCTACCGCAGGAGCAGGCACTCGGGTTGCTCTGCCAGATCGGGAACATGCAGTATGATTGCTCCATCCAGGAAAAACTCCAATTTGCATTCTTTTCTTCATGTATCCCTCCAGTAGCCTCCCAACCTACTCCAGACCTGAAATGACTCAAAAAAGACTAGATAGACTCGATAAAGACCTGGAAATCATTTAGAAAACATATGTACAAGGTACCAAAAATGCCATATATCAGTTCCGTTGGCACTTTATGGTGCACGCAGGATGCCTACTATTCTTTCCAATCCAAGGTGGTCAAGATGATGGGTTTTATGGGCGATTGTTCCAATGCTGATTTGATGGTTCCTCCAATCGAGGAGAGGATCTGGGGGCTATGGGACCCGGCTCCCGTCTCATCCGATACAGAGAAAGCTGTGGTCAATAATGCGGGCTAAGACAGAGAGGTGGATCAGCCCGAGAGTACATTTGGGGCTTCCATGTCCGGGAATTTTGAATATGACCCTTGAAGGGTGAAAGGATTGTGTTCCCTTATCTTTATTTTTAGCTTAGGCCGAGTATGGCCGCTTTACGTTTATGCTTGCTTAGGCCGAGTAAGGCCGTTTTAACTTGTCAGGACTGGCTGTGTATGGCTTTGAGTCCCTGCCGCTTTGCGGCTTTCTATATAATAAATAAAGTTTAGCGATTTAAGAGCTTATTAGTAATTTTGATAAGTGTAGAGGGAAGAATATGAGTAGTCACTTCATATCTAACTCTAGGTGAGTCGTGTCATTCTTTGCTCATTTTAAGACGAGAACGTTCAAATATTTTCCATTTCTTTTGTTAAGTTTCGTGAGTGTTTAGATATGAACAATGAGACATGCTTTAAGATCTTTTATCGATTTTGATATCATGTCTAGAGATGTTAAGGACCAAAGTGGCAGAGTTATGGGTTTTAGGGATAGACCTAGGTTCACTCTTGGTTTAAGGTTTTGCGACAACTTATCGACTTTTGGGTTACCTGTTGCGATTTTAACCTGATTCGTACCTATTTAAAGTCCACAATAGGTTCTCGGCTTATATGACTTGTCTGGTACGAATCAAGCTACTTTCCAAAGACGGTTTGGAAGGGCTGACCAAAATTTTGGATTTCTTTTATAGCACACTACATTATCCTTGTCGGATGTAAAAGGACAGTTTTCGTAGAAAAGGTCTGACTACAGGTTTGTTTAGGGAACACTTCGATTTGTCGGTCGAGGCCAATCGACGGACGATTTTTTTTTTAAGATAGTGTTGTTTGTTTATAGTCGCATATAGACTGTTTTTAAGAATTTGAATATGGAATAATATTTCTGAGAAATCGTGATGTCTAACTTTTTCCGAAAATACGATTTTTTATTTAAAATGATTAATAAAGTACGGATCATTTTTTGGCCGGGTAATGTTTTGACTATGGTCGGGAATCGATACATAGTAGTTTTTACAAAAGCGTTTTTCTTTTGTGAGAAGTTTTTTCTTTCGTATATGATATAGCCTATTTATTACCAATTTTAGGCCATGTTATAGGCTCTATTTAGAGTCTATTATGAGTGTCTAGGCTATGTTTTATAGTATTTACAGGTCTAGGAACGTTTTGGAGATATATGAGATACTTGGAGCTTTTGGAGCATCTAGAGGAGAAGAATCCATAGCTGATCATTTAGGGAGTCGACAAAGCCATCGATTGATGGAATACACTTGGCGTCGACCGATGATTAAAGACCAAGGTCGATCGATGTAGCACACTTGCCATCGATAAACGACGGCAGATTTTAAAGCCCAAGTCAGAATGACGAGAATGCCCTTGACAAGTTTTGACCTAAATTTAAAGTTTTATATTTATGTCTTGAGAAGACAGGGAAAAGAGAGACAACATTTTAGACAGAGCATTTTTAGTTTTATTATATTTGTTTGTATTAGGGTTAGGAGAGAAAGGAGGGACTCCTTCAGAGTCCTCCCGGAACTCCTTTGGTTTTTATTTATTTTATATTTCATATCTATTTCATCTATGATTTATGTGGGAAAGATCATGTTTGAGTAGTTATCAATTAGATTTAGGGTTGAATGATAGCAATCATGGATTAGTCCAAAAGTAGGATTGCTATGTTAAGTTAATATCCATCAATTGAGTTGTTCTTAACGCTTGCATTCTAGAATAGCTAACTAGGATCTCGATGATAGGACATGGACAACTACGAGAGTAGGTTCTGTGCCAGAATAGATTTTGTTGAACTGGGCTATTAGGCGCATGCGAGAGCTGGTCTAATAAGTCTGGTGGAATTATCAAATCTCGGCCACACTTCCTTCTAATTTCACTGTCGATCGACATCAAGCCTTAGCCGTCGATCGATGGTCTTTTCTTTTGCTCGCATACGAGAGTTGGAGTTAAAAAGGTCAGAATAGTTAACATTTGAGTTATAGTATATTTACATTTCTGTGTTTCTGATCCCCTATAATTTATTTAG
The DNA here is from genome assembly GCA_012274485.2 of Sinapis alba. Taxonomy (NCBI): domain Eukaryota; kingdom Viridiplantae; phylum Streptophyta; class Magnoliopsida; order Brassicales; family Brassicaceae; genus Sinapis; species Sinapis alba. Next base: position 72,120 of record MU106617.1, read on the forward strand.
CTTGAAACCGTAGATCTAGCATATTTACATTTACATTTACATCTAGTTAATTAATAAGCATATTTCCATATTTGTATTAGTAGCATATTTCCATATTGCATCCTACCTCTTGATAAGAAATATTTCCATAAATTGATTGTTCACCACTAATATATATATTTACCTAGCTTAGTCTTTAGAAATAAGAAATCTATTGTGTGCCTTTGCTCTATGTGGATTCAATCCCTAAGTACTACAGTTGATCTCTCTTGGCAAGCGTATTATTTTGTGTGTAAAGATTAGGGTTAATTTGATAGTTAATTGTTTAGGATATTCATACCCTGCTAGAACAATAAACACACCAATTTCAAATTTGGCGTCGTTGCCGGGGAGCAAGGATTCGCCATTTGACTCAATTTGTTTGATTTAGTCTACATATTTTTCTATATTAGTTTACTTACCTAAAAAAAATTTCTTGTGTTTCAGGTACATACATATTAGTACCAGGAAGCAATGAGAAGAAGATTTTTGGGTTCTTCAAAAAACAACCTGCTGATTTTTGCACAATCTTTAAGTCTACGAGGGTAGTCGACAACCTCCAAGCAGTAAACTCTAGCAAAGAGAAACGAGCATCGATCGACATCAATTCTTCACCGTCGATCGATACAAACACAATGATATCGATTGACACCAACACCTCGTTGTCGATCGACACCAACCACTCTTTGTCGATCAATACTACTCACGAGAAAGACCGAGAAAGTTGAAGTACTAATACTGAGTTTTGACAAGAATGGTATTTTACGAGACGAACAAGGTCGTGCGCGCAACAGAGCCGAGCAATTGATTCATGCACAGGGGACTGCAATCCCTGATGCTATTGTTGTTACTGTGAATGCTGGGATTAAATGACAAAAGGTACTTAGATATTACAACAGAACTGAAGATTTCTACGCTAAGAAGTCTGCTATGGATCGTTCTGAACTCCAGAGGAATGACATTGGGCTGCATCCTGCATACATCTCTCTTGTGGATCGTCATCCTTTTCATAGTATTCTTCATGAATGCCCTATTGACCACCTCAAATCATTCAATAATTTAGCATTGACCATTAAGTGCAATGGAGTCTCTGAAGATTACTACTTCGGCAAACTATTCTCATACTCTCTTGCTGGAGAAGCAGCATGTTGGTTCAAGAAGTTGCCACCATGATCTCTCACTACATGGAATGACATCACAAACGCCTTCCTCACCAAATTTCTCTATGATACTGAAGCAAATATGAAGATCAAGATGGAATCTATGCTGAGATATATGGTAGAGGAAGAAGAAGAAGATGGATATGGAGAGCCGAGCAGAGCAGAAGAAGCTGATATTAGTGATCTGAATCGAGAATCGATCGACACTAAGACCTCAACATTGATCAACACTAAGACCTCAACATCGGTCGACACTAACCCCTTTTGTCGACGACACCTCTTAAAATCCCTGATAGTTTGAGTTGTCCTCACGACATTGAAGCAGAGCATCGATCAACACCCAAAGGAGAGCTTCGATCAACAAACACCACCTGATATTGATCGACAACCATCATTGGACGAAGATCCAGGTTACATGATTGAACCAGAAACGGTTGAGGAGAGAATGCATGAGTCCAAGGGTTCAAACCTTGCTGTTCCAAATCATCTGCAAACACCTATTTGTGTAGAACAAGCTGCTGGAATTTAAAAAGAGTGAAGTTGATACATGACCCTGTGAAGTTTGTGGTTCCTTGTGCTATATTGGAAGTTGAATTTCCTATCCCACCAGATAGAGGTACGCATCTAGGTTCCTACAATGGGATATTTGATGATCATATGTTTGCAGTAGCTTCTCAGAGAGGGTCGAGATGTAGAGGTGAAGTCGATAAAGGGCCAGCAGAAGCAGCATCGATCGATACCGACTAGATACCATTGATCGACACCTACCAGATACCATCGATCGACACCTACCAGATACCATCGATCGACACCGACCATATACCAACGTTCGACACTGGACGCGTATACAAGCACAATGGGTTCGATGTGTGCAAAAATCATTTTGAAAGGGAAACCACCACGAAATAAGACAAATCTAGGGGAAAGAAGTGGAAGAATTGGAAGAAGTGAAAAATGACCAAGAACGGTCCTCAGTTATTATTGATTCCCCTCTTCTTAGATGGTGTCAGGAAGTACAAAGTGCGCAGCAGATGCTTGTCACAACCATTTGCAAAGCTCCGAGCACTCCTTATTGCTGAGATGAAAGACAAAGGAGAAGAGTCTGTGGAGGCTTTCACAAAAATAGTGATGAAGCTTCAGAGAGTATACATTGAGAGTTGTTTTGAGCAAGTTCTTATTCTCATCTAGACTGAATCAGATCTCCAGAAGTCAAGCTAATGATTAAAAATAAGCGCTGAGTGGAGGCAACCCACTGTTAGGTTAGTGTAAAATTTTGTTTTATTTTCATTTATTACTTCTTTTTCGTTTTTATTGATTTCAGGTAAAAAAAAAATCAATAGTGTTCACTGTAGCAAAGACATTGTAGCAAAGACAATGTAGCAAAGATATTGTAGCAAAAACATTGTAGCGTCAATCGACACTGTAGCAAAACGTTGATCGACATTGTATCAAAACATCGATCGACACTGTAGCAGAACAAGCGATCGACACCGTAACTACATTACTGTAGCTGTAACACTGTAGTAATGCTACTGTAGCACGATATTGTTCATCAAAAAAATTGTTTTTGTTTATCACTGACTAATTGTGTTTTAATTATTTCAGATCAAGGAACATGATTTTGCACAAGCAACGATCAATGGCTAGCCAGCATAGATCGATTGAGCAACCCCAGTATCGATCGATCGCCACTTAACTGTGTCGATCGACGGTCACATCCAGCGAGCATGTATACTGTTTTCCATGATTAAATTTTGTCGTTATGGTTTATTTTCTTCATCAATCTCAGACTGTATAACACTGGGATAGTGTTGTTTAAGTCTGGGGGACACCCAAAGTGTTAACCGAAAATGATAACAAAAAATTACTAAACCCAAGTGAACCCAAACTCTAACCCTAAACCCTATTCCCAAACCCTAGGGTAGAAGGTTTAGAGTCTAGATCTACTCGGCTATATTTATGGTCAGTTTTTTAGGGTAATTGCTAATGTATACGTCTATTATCTTTGTTATTTGTTTATAATAATAATGAAACGGTTTCTGCCATATATGTATATAATAAATAATGATCTCAAACAAAAGCAGGATAAATTTTTGAAGAAACATTAAACCCAAACTTTCTATCAATTTGGGTTTGAAGAAATAGTAACTTAACTGTCCCAGTTAAGCTTTAAGAGGCTTGTTGGTTTAGGTATGCGAAAGTAGTTAGCAGGATAAATTTTTGAAAGCTAACAATATCAACCGCAATTATAACACAAGAATCATAAGAAAATATAACACAAGAAGATGGACTTACAATTAAAATCGTAGTTGGACATACAATATGTCTTACATAAAAACACACACAACTAAGTCTGAGAATTTGCACTCTTAAGTCTTACATAAAAAACATAAATAATTGCTATGGATTTAGATGTTTTCCACATATTCTTCATACATCATGACGGTAATCCGACGGCCCTCATTCTTCATCACATCTGAAGTTATACGCTTGCAACCCTCAACACCACCCATGGCATGTCCTTGCATAAGAAAGATAAAGGTAAGCCCCGGTCAAATATTTTTGCCATTTTGAGGAATCGACCTTGCACGCTCAATATCCATTGGTTCCACATCTGCCTCTGACACTTGATACCCGGCTGCTTCAGAAGATACGGAAACATATTTGCAAAGGGTGCTAGTTCCTTTGCCATCATTGCATCGTTCCTTAAGGTTGTGTGACAGTCTAACACCAGAATCGTCCATGTAGTGCAGTCCACACATACACCAACCCAATGTTTCTTATCCAGATTAAAAGGGAGATAAAAACGATCAGTATTTGAAGCGGAAACATCCTCAAAAGAGAGCTTATCTTTCTTGTCCAAGAAAACTACGCCTTCGAACTTTCTAGCTGATTGTTGAGAAAGGTTCAGATACCTAATATAGTGCATTATGACGTCAATCATCTTCAAAAACAATAGAGGAACAATAACGGTGTTAATCATCTGTTGTAAATTCAATTGCTGATACCGTATATTTAAACATACAATTTGCTGTCATTGGTTTTCGGCTCTCCACAATTTCTAGAAGTTCTTTACCAGATACCTTGGATCCATCAATCGTGATCACACTGAGGAAGGGAAACAATCAGACAGAAAGTTCTGACATATAACCGGATAACAAAGAGAATTACGTCTAACAGTAAAACTTTAGACGTTTAACATACCAATTAGACTTCAGATTCTCCTTAAGTTTGGCCTACTTCGCATCATAATCTGTACATCCACCAGAACTAAAAAGAACCAATTCTGCTTCTCTGGTCCGGTTAATCAGTCTTCTGCCTCTGGCTCTTTCTGGCTGGTTGGAGAGCCTCTTCCTCTGACGGCTCCGGATCAACCCAACTTTCGCTTCGCATTTCAGCTTGCCTTTCTTCCTGCGGAAGTCCAAGGGAAAAGGAAGGCGGTGGGAACAATAACCAAGGCCAAAGGTTCTGAAATTAGGGCGACAGCTTGGTGTAATTAAGATAACTTACTCTTTTATTTATTATGATAATAACAAACTACTAAACAACATAATTAGCAAAAACTATCAGTAATTACTACCTCAGAACTTTTCTCACTATCCGCATCACCTACTTCCTTGTCCGCTGTAGATTGGTGGGAATGAATGGATCCATTAACATTGTTATCAACAGACTGACCTAAACCATTGGTGCCGGTATTTGTGTTTGTAACCAGATAACATATAACAAAAAAATCATTAATAACCGGATATACATTTTAATTGACAGCCAAGAAATATACCATTCCATCGTCACAATTCACGTTGTTGACACTAGCAATAACATTGCCAATCACGTCATCTGGATGGGGAGAGAGAGCGGTCAGTGAAGCTTGTCCATTGGTGGCTTCAGTTCTGTTTTCAACCTAATAACATTTTTGTAAAACTACATTAATAACTGGATATACAATGAAATAGACAACTAAAATAATTATCATTTCCTCGTTGCTAATCAAGTCATCTGGATGGGGAGAGAGAGCAGTCGGTGAAGCTTGTCCATTGGTGGCTTCAGTTCTATTTGCAACCTAATAACATTTTCGTAAAACTACATTAATAACCGGATACACATTGAAATAGACAACTAAACTAATTACCATTTCCTCGTTACAATTTGGGTTGCTTATTATATTAATAACCAGGTATATATTGAAATAGACGACTAAGAAAATTACCACGTGTGTTGGATTGTGAGAGGAAGAGGTCGGTAAAGTTTGGCCAGTTGAAGATTCATTATGCGTATTCATATCTGATGTAGGATTGTGTGTCTTACCATTCAACATCTTCGCCAAACTTGAAAACAGTTTATCAATCTTCTTCATACTGTATTTCATGTGCTTAACATCGGTTTTGAGCTCGACGAATGATTGCTGTAACACATCAACCTTACTCTCCACCTTCCCAAGTTCAACTGTAAATTGACGAACAATAACTGCTGCAACATTATCACAATCAACTCCTTCCTTCTGAGACGCTTCAACAAGATGTTTCCTCTTTTTCGGTTTCTGAGCTAATGCTGCAGCCATTGCTGCCGCGTTTGTCTTTGTCTCATGCCGCATGCGGATTACATCCATCTTCGTAGAACCATCAGTAAACAATGCTTTATCGAAATTATGGCCTTCGTTTATCAACTTAATCATGAGGTCTACACTCGGATCCTCTTCCTCATCAGACCAACCGAGAACAGATTCATCAACTTCCAAATCAAGGTGTTGAGGGATAATAGAAGTAACATGTATCTGTAGTAAATGGAAATTAGTTAAAATACAAATAAATAATTAGCTGGATAATTATGGAATTTCATTGTTAAGTAAATAAGCAAACTAAACATAGAGATATCCAGAATTACATTTGCAGCTGCATCAAGATTCCTAGCATACCCAGGGCCAATACGGGTTCACTGATATTAAATTCTTAATCGGCTTCACGTTTTCTTTTGGGAATTTCCCACATGGCAATCCGGTGACGACAACAAATTCCCTCAATGAAAACTGGATGGGATTGTTTGCAAACACAAACCACGTCTCATATTTTTTCTTCACTTTGAGCTGACGATACATCATATGCCGTCCAAGCCGACTATAATATGTGGACTTCTCTGCCAATTCGAGAAATTTTCTGAAAGAAGAGTTTCTTATTATCTCGACCTCAACTTCTTCAAGTGCACTTAGAATTTGACTAATTCCACCAGTTTTGTGGTATGCATTCACTCTAATCCCAACATGCTCTTCGCCTGCAGCAAACATCCTCTTCGGTAGCTCAACATTTTCCCCGAATTCACAACTTCCCATAGCTATTAATTAAGACTTAGTCTACACAACCAGGGTAGATGCAGAAATATATGGTGCTTTTGAGAAGATGATTTAGAGATTTCTAAACAAATAGATGTGGAGAATCGTAAACTAACATGTTGAAACTTATAATTCTTGATTACTGCAATCAAGCGCAAGCACGTCGATGACGATAGAACAAGAAATTGGGAGTCAATAGTGTTGGGCTTTTGTCACTTTTGCTTCACAAAAAAGTAAGTTGAGAAGTAATAAATGAGAGAAAGATAAGGACATTTTGGTCTTATTTTTTTCAGTAAATCTACTTTTCATGTTTACAAATATGCAACTTATTTGTGTATATGGAGTGCAAATTCTTTAAAAATTAACAAACTAAAAATAAGATAACCAGTTACCTTTTCGTGGGCCAAACTACGACTTCTCGCGCAAGAAACTACTATGGTAGCACAAATTGCTTGTCCGTGTAAATAAAACATAGAAACTGTCATGCAGTGTAAATGACTCAAAAAGAAATCCATACATAGCAGAATACAAAGACTCCATTCTAATGAAGCTATTAGGCCTAGACAAAAAAGATGGAACCCGAAGAACTGAACCGCATTTAATTCAAAATACTAAAAAATTGGAATTGGACTAAAACTCTCAAATACTCGAATGGATCCTATATTTATAAATCTGAAGTTATACCAAATAGATACCTAAATATATAAAAATATTAATTATATACACACATAATATAACTAAATGTTTATTTATTATTAAAAATCTATTAAACCTATATAAAATATTTGAAAAACTAAATTATTTTAAAATATCCAAACTATCTAAAAGTGTTCGGATAGTTTTTTCAAAATATCCAAAATAACCCGAAATATCCAAAATTTATATTTGAATCACTTGAATTATTTAATATTTTATCTAAAATACTTAATATTTTACATGAATTATCCGAACTTCGAAATAATAACCGAACAAGAAACAAAACTGAATAAGAACCAATTTTGTATGGATATTTTCCGATTCTCAGATTTACTATCCAAACTAAACCGAACCGAATACTATCCGAATCAAAAATAACCAAATAGTAAATAAATTCTTTAACTTCCTACCCAAACCGATATCCAAAACGCACATACATAAGAAGATATGCATGTCGATGTCGTCGAAGACACATGACACAACACAACTATATGAAGAAAACATGTATCCATTATATATACCACGAAAAACCCATAAAGAGATTACAAGCTCATCCGCCATAATAAGCCAACTGAGGAAACGAATCACTAAATCAAGGAAAAACAAAGAATGTCGTAAGTCAATTTGACGGAAGAGACCCACAAATCCAGAGTCCAGCTACTGCTACTCCCACTCACGGCACTGACCACAGCTCCAGCTACTTCCGGGGAAGGACGATGGTTCCTCCCATGGAGAACAGTGCGAATGTATTAGCAATCCACAGACCGTGCAGAACAGATCAGGCACTGGCTCAATTTGCGAACATCTCTGACATGGCCCCATCTCTTCATATTCTTCTTCTTCTGTTGCTTCTCCTTGAGTGTTAATTACTGGAACATCCTTATCTCCATTTACCTCATCCTGACCATTGCTATCATCGGCAGTTAGCAACTCGGTCAATGAGAAATAGGTCTGAGGTTCAAACTCCATGTCCTCGTAGTCAAATAGTAGCTCGCCAGACGCATCCCAGTCCGAGACAACAGGCAAAGCTTGCTCGGCTTCTTTGGGGTTCACCATTGGCTGTGGCTCGGAATTACAGTCTTCTCGTTTCGCTTGTCTTCTCACTGGTAGCTTCTGAGGTCCAGGTGCAGAAGCACCCGTGTTCCATTCAAGATCGAAATTAGTTGGTGTGATTTGTTCAACTTTGGAAACAGATACCAGGAGAGGATCATCCTCATGGAAAAATGCGTCCATAGGTGGAAACATAGGAGTAGAAGGTTTCGAGTCTTGTTGTTCTGACATTCTTTCCGAATCAGAATCCAACCCGGAGCTTCCTTGCCTTTGTTTCTGGTTCTTGAAGACTAATCTTTTGATCTGCTTCTGCTCTCTGAGTTTTGGATCCATGTAAGGGCATTCAGGTTGTCGTATACGACGACATTTGCAACACTTGAACCCAACCACTTCAGGAATTTGTGACTCCTCCAGCTTAACAGCTTCAGTATGGAACCACTCTGCATTTGAGATTCAGATAAATTGATATAAACACATTATAGAGGCATTCATGAAATAAGAACTATGTGTATTGAGTTGACTGTTTACTTTCGCATTTTGTACAGTGAATATACGTCAACCCAGGATTGTACGACTGTTGGCAGAGCCCACAAACCGGTTCCAGACTGGGTTTATCTGATCTTCCAGCCAAGAGAATGTTTTGTTTCCTGAAATCAACACCTGTGTCCTCCAAGTTCTTTTTCCTCCACATGATTCCACAGGACAATGTCTTCGGTTTACTATGGGATCCAACAGCGGGAGCAGCAGCGATTTGTTTGACTCCAGAAGGCTTCTCCTGTGTTTTCTGGGATGGTAACTGTTGACTTGGAGGCTTAATCTTCATGACTGGAGTAATTATATTTTGATGCCGTCCGGTGATCGTGAGCTGGGGTGTTGTCGGTTGTCTGTGATTGATATTTGTTGGAATACGAGTTTTTGCAAGGTAGCACTTTTTGCAGGTGACCAGAACTTCAACTTTTCCATTTGTGTGTTGTGATTTCCAAGTGCACTCATTGTGACAAAATCCTGAAAAAAAAAAAATGACAATCCACACTTCAGTACAAACCGACTCATACATGAAATTCTACAACAGAAATTTACAGTCCCAAGCAAGCTTGCCAAACATGTGATCAATCTTTTATTCTTGATCTAAACTCTAATCAAGCATAAACTAAAGAAACAGTCATCAAATATAACAAGTCAGATGCTGTGATAATAGTTGGCTTGACTTCCCAATCCATTTGGTGAGTCAGATACCAGCAACTTGCATTTCTAAGAAAGAGTAAGAGGATGGTCTTGTACCTCGGCAGGAACTGCATGTTGTTGTATCCCTGCCAACATGTCACATAGTGGGAAGAGAAAATTAGTGAGATACACAATTAAAGTAAAACAAGCCCTCGAGAGGTAAAGAAAACAAAAGATTACCGCAACAGAACATCATGATGACATGACGCACAAGAACATTTCTCCATGTTGTCCCTCCTTGAGGCTATATATGAAAATACGTCATCGCGGGAAGCTTTCAGCTGCTTTTTCTGCAGCTTCGATAATTTCTTTGATGGCTTCTTGGTTGGTGGCATTGGTACTCTATGCAAGCTCTCTTCAAATTCTTTGATCAAGTATAAGGGAACACGTGCTTCCTGAAACCAATACTTTTCATTTCCATCTTGGGTTCTCTCGACCTCGATTATATTCTTCATGACTCGTGATGGCAGATGCTTTTGATTTCCAAAGAAAACTCCGTAGCTAACCTTGGTATCACTAATCTTTTTGTCACATATTCGAGCATTTCTAAAAACGGTGGCATCTGTCTCTAGGCCTTTGACATCCTGGAGATTTTGCTCTGGCCGTACAAGTTCACTCCACCTTATATTCATATCCAGATACCTTACCTGACCCAAAGATTTGATTGAATCTCAGAAACGCAACAATGAAAAATACAAACTACAACAGAAACCATGAAATATAGACACAAACCTGAAGAGCAAGCTGAGATATGTTCTTGCTACTTTCAACTGCAGCTTTCCAAATAGACCGTCTGCTTCTCTTAGGGATGTAAGAAGCATCACAATAACTAAATCCAGATATCTTTTTAGAACCGCCTAATAAGAAACAAAAAATAAAAATTTAGTGGCATAAATTAGGATTTTCAGTGTGGTGGCAATAATAGGGCAGTCGGAAAATTAAATAAACTCTCCAAATGCTTATGAATGATAAAAATAGGTAAGAATTGTAGTATAAAAGACATAAACAAACAAGTATACCTTGACAAGCTGCTTTCCTTATCGCTGGCTGTGACAAGACTGCTTTCGAAAGTATAACTTTTGATAACTTCCCTCCTCTCCACCAAGTAAAGCTATCATCTTCAGAACCTTCAGCTGTAACTTCAGCCTGGTTCCTTTGCCTCCTCCTACCAGGTCCACGTTTCTGTGCAACCACAACAGTAAGTGGAGCACTTGGGAACATAGAGAGTTCTATCAACCAATCGTTCATCAGTTTAAACCAATCGGTTGACAGAGAAATACTGCAAATATTTTCCTCAAGCTGCAACCAAGATAAACAACCCACATTGAGATGTTGAGAAAAGATAAATTCGATGAGACAACAGAAAAAATACCATTAGTATAACACAATATAGTGTCGATTATCAGATTTAATCTAGAGAAAAATAGACCAAGAGGGTTCCAATGTTTTAAGAAACAAAAAGGAGGGTACATACGAAGTGTTTAAACAAAGAAAATTATATAAAGAACTACTCACTTCAAGTAGGAGTGCTTTTAGGGATTTGCATGTTGAGGCTTCCTCTACTTGCTTACGCCACTGTTTTCTGAGAGTTTCACTGAGAAATGGGCCAGCAGTCAGACCCCGCAAGCTTTCCTCTAGATATAGAGCATATGCTGCAATGCTTGAAAGTACTCCATCCCCATTCCTTAGAGGAAAAAGTCCACTGAAGATCTTCATAGCACCCTTGGTGGCACCCGATACAGCTGCATTTAACATGCATCCTCTCTTGCTTGCAGATGTGAGTTTGCAAGAATGACACCAACCACACCTCTCTCTGGTAATTTCCTTTTTATCAGGACTTGGCCAGAAAAAACGTGAAGCTACTAATGAAAATGCTTTCATCTGCACTACGATGTTATTTGATGCAGCTTTCTTGGCAGTACTGTACTTGCGAAGATCAGGTTCATGGGCTTCCTCTGATGTTAGATCAGCCAAAGTGGCAGCAGCCGATACAGCCAACTCCCCGTTTGTGTAATGATTATAGTATGCTTGGGGTTTAAAAAACAAGCCGGAGTATGTAATACCAGGAGCCAATTTCTTCTCATGCATTCCACTTGAACCTCCTATAACGCCATTGCGAGTATTACTCAAAGCAGATGCCGGGAGGTCAACCACAGTTTGGATGTCATTTCTACTGGAAATATTTGCACCATCGGACTTGATCTCTGAAACCTTGGCATCCACCTTATCCTTTGCCTCATCTAAACCAATATCTCTTTCTCTCAAAGAGATAATAATACCTTCCGGAAGTTCCCAGTATTGGGCGATCGCTTTGCAAATATCCAGATATTCTAGCGCATGGCTTGATGCTGATAAAAGCACTCGTAAAACTTTTGATAAGTCATTGACGTCATAGTACTTTACAGCTGTATCTCCATTGACAGATACGTTAAGCCTGTGATTTAAGATAAAAGTTAAACCTCCGAAAAGGAGAATGCTCATTAGTGTCAGAGCAAGAAAATTAATGCAATTTAAGTGTTCTAGCCTCTTGCCGAGAAAAAAGGTTGGCAAAATGTATGTCTAGAAACTAGTAATCCTATATAACCAATGCTTCACGTAGCAGGGTAATATAATTGAAATATCAGCTCTTTAACTCCAATTAAATGCATAAAACATATATGAATTAAGGCATCGAAAACATACACCAGCAAGTGATTGCAAGTACCCAAGAAGAGCCGCCCATGAGGATCCATTCCAAACTGTACAGCTCCTCTAAGTGAGGTTCCATGAGCAATCTTCGGCCCCTTTTTGTTGATAGAGCACTCTGGACAAAACCATGGCCCGTCTGGTATATACATTTTCACCACACCAATGCATCTCGAGTGATATGCTAAAGGACATCCATCACAACAAAGCAACGTCCCATCCATTCCACAGATCCTACATTCATCGCTGTTTTCATCCATATCTGAGTTAGCTTCATTCGAACCTAAATTTTTAGACGCGTTTGCTGAGCTTATCCCATGCTTTATTGGGACCATATCAATAGCCCCTATCTCCATGCAAGCTGAGGTTTTAGAGAATCTGGGGTGGACCCGTCTAGGTCTGTTTTCAGGAAGATTGGTGACAATTCTGTCAGGATCAAATCCAATTTCAGATTCTTCACGGGCATCTATTTCGCTTCTCAGATCTACTACATCAAAGATATCATCACAAAGAATTTGCAGGATCTTCAATTTCATCCCAACGGATAAAGAATAATACTCCATTTCCAGGACAAATTTGTAAAACCAATTCCACTGAGGCCCACTTGCATGCCCCATTGCAGTTAAGTATTGAACCAAATAAACAGGCCACGTTAGCACATCGAGCAAGCTCCAATCAATGCACCTTCAGACGGCAAAGCAACAAAATTTGTGAAATGCTATCAACTAAACAGGTGCGCATCCTACCATAAGCTATTTCATCCATTTGCACTGGTAGAAAAGGGCAAATTCCTTCCTTTATAACCACTGCGCAAAAAAAAAACTTCCTACTAACAGCTATAAAAGAATTGGGTGACTAGGCATTAAATGATAAACACAATTCTTGAGCTTGAGGTCAAAAACTAATTTAAACAATATGCAAAATACCTAGATTCCTTGTAGTTCAGATACCCAATAACCTAATATGCTATTTCGTAAGATGATTGTTACACAATCAAACCAGTAAATAACATTAGCTATGAATATCCAGAAGGTAAAATAGAAATTTTCAAAATTAGGGAAACTTATATCAAAGCTATAAAATCTATTAGCACTTACTTCAAGCATTTTGAAGCAAGGTCAGACTCGTCTGCGGAGAGCCTCTCAAGATGACCTTTCAATGCCCGCATCAAGGCCACATGAACAGAATCCAACAAAGAATTTGGTCCTGAGAATTTCAACGCTCCCACAAAATCATCCAGTTCAAACGGGCAGATATATAGCTGAAAACTGAACGACCTTAAGAACCCGTATACAGACAAGAGATGTACAGCAGCTTCCTCCGGGATAGCAATTGTTTGCGATGAAGGAGGTAAATCGACAGGCAGAACAACAGGACCCTCATTTTCAAAAACTGAACCTTTCTTGTCTTCACAATCAGATGAATCTGACTCACCATCTGCCTCAGAAGTTGCCTTGAGTCCATTTACATGACTTTGTAGCTCAACCCCTTTGTTCTCCGGGTGATTTTTTTTCTTTTTATCCTTTTTTACTATGAGTTTATCTAGCTTACTTCTTCTAAGGCATAGCTCATCTTCCAAGCTACTATCCTCAATAAGAAAAGGACGAAGATCACCACTTTCCATATCCTCAAAATCACCATCTTCGTATTCCACTCTGTATAAACCAGTCTCGTATGACAATATCTTCCCTAGAAAAATTCCATCGTCACCGAAGTCTTTCAGCACATAACGACCCAGAAGAGATATCGGCACCGCCGGCTCCACTTCCAAAGCCTGCTTCTTCCCTCGATTGTTCAATTTCCCATTACGCGTTCGATTATCATCCTCTACTTTCTGGCGTTTCCTCGGTCTGCCCCTTGGTCGAGGAACCTTCGCCTCCATAGCACAACCTAACCTAATCCCAATTCGATTTCCTTAGATTTGAATCAACGTCAAGCCGCACCCAAATCGGAACCTCGAACGCCGAAATCACAACCGAATCTAATATCCAAGAGATTCCTGCACACAGGAGAGATAGAAATAGATGAATCTAGAACCGTGAACCATTAAGAAGACCTGACAAAGCCTTTGAGAATTTGCTTTACTAAGTGATGGATTGATAGAGAATGCAGAATGGTTGATGAAAGCTTGCTACAGTCCGAGAACCGCCATTAACGATGTACTTCGAAGGATGTGACGATTCTAAGAGAGAGAGAGAGAGAAGCAGCACACAGAGAAAAGATGAGCCCTAATCTTACGCACAATGGCGACAACAAAAAAAAAAAAAATCTTTACAGGGCGAGTTCAACTCGGTAATCGGGTTATTGGGCCGTGACCCGTTGGATTATCATTTTTTTAACAACTTCTTCTGCTTCCGCTTTTCACTTTTTAATCTTCTTTATTTACCAACTCTAAAAGTCCAAAATACAAAATACACGAGAGTTAAAAGTCCGATTGGATGGCATTGGCACATTTATCCCCAACATAAGAACACAACCTTATAGAACTGTAATTAAAATTAATCAAATTTCATAAATATTCAGATGGATCTTATATTTCTAGAACCGAACAATTAAATCAGAACTAAAACTATGGATATCAGAATTATTAAAATGCATATTATATACCTTAAAATATGAATTACATTTAGAAAGTCTTATTGGATCAGAGATTTTTTCAAATATTCTCTTATTATATCTAGAATTCATAAATTTTATATAAAATTTAAAATTATTAGATTAGTCATTTGATTTAATTTTCCTAAAATATAATTTATTGAAAACTATAAATTTGTCAACAAAATCTATCAAATGAGATTTGATGGGCCTTAGATGATATTTTATAGTGAAAAACAATGAATCAAAATATTACCTCATTTGATGGTATTTGAAAATTATTATTTTAAAAAAATATATCATTTAAAAAAATAAAATGAAACTGTTTAAAATGAAAAAAATAAAAAAATATTTGAAAATCAATTTTTAAAAACTTTTATATATTTTATACATTTATAAAAAGATAAAATTATCAAATTATGGTAATTTTAAAAAATAAAAATATTACTTTAAATAAATATTTAAATTTTAAAATATTTTTTCAAAAACTCATAAAACTTATAACAAATCTTCTTAAGACTTACTCAAATCTCAGATTTTATTGGACTTACTCAAATCTTGAATTCTTTATTTGAAAATCAATTTTTAAAAACTTTCATATTTTTATATAAATTATCAAATTATAGTAATTTAAAAAATAAAAAAATATTACTTTAAATATATATTTAAAATTTAAAAAGTTTTTCAAAAACTCTGCAATTTTTTCAAAAACTCATAAAACTTGTAACAAATCTTCTTAACACTTACTCAAATCTCGGATTTTATTGAACTTACTCAAATCTTGAAGGGTGTTTTGCAAAAGTAACCCAAAACAAAAAATTAAATGCAAAACTAACCTATGTTTTTTTGGAACTTTCATGTGTCTTTTGTATCCTAAAAACTTGGATTATTCACGAAAATGCCATTACTTTTTTTTTTTGAATTTGATTGTTTTACTTTATCATCCTCATCTTCATCTCTTATTTACAATATTGTCATTGCCATCAATACATCAACCACCATGAACAACCAATTTGAAGCTCTTAATGCACCTAGAATTTGATTTTCACTCTTTGTAAATCATTTCTTATGCAAAAAACCTACATCTCTCTTCACTTTCTCTCTATATTCACCAAAAACTCAATCTTTTGAATCTAAACATTCAAATATTCATGTACCCATTCAACTTCATAATTACTGGTCATTAAAGAGTGGGATCGATTTCTGGGTGAATTTTTGTGTGTTTGGAGAAGCTAAGCAAGTTACCTCAGTCGTTGAAGGTATGAAATCGAAACTCTTTTCTGAACTGTACGTCGGAAGACTTACCTGTAAGTCGTCTAGTCAATGCGGAGGTTAGTTTTGCATTTGACTTTTTTAGTATTTTCTTGAGACAACTTCCACATTGGTCGTCCAGATTTTCAATGTTAACTTAGGTCGTCCAGACGAGAATCTGGTCAAACCTTTAGTTTCGACAGACGACTTCCCGGAAGTCGTCCAATGGACGACTGCCTGGAAGTCGTCTACGTAAAATTAAATATCTAAGTTTAAATTATCAATTGCAAAAGTAACCTAAGTCGACTTATCTAGAAGTCGTCTGGAATTCATCTCAACCGAGTCAACATTCTGAGATAATGTTAGACGACTTACCTGGAAGTCGTCGGATTGACGACTTACATGTAAGTCGTCTCTCGCCAGTCAACTTTCCGACACAATTTGGTCAATTGCAAAATTAACCTGTTTATTCCAGACGACTTACATGTATGTCGTCTGAATAAATTTCGATTTTTTTTGTTAACAAAAGACGACTTATTTGGAAGTCGTCTGACTGGACGACCTCACTTTAAGTCTTCCTTTGTAAATATTCAATTGCAAAAATGACCTAAACGGACGACTTCAAGGAAGTCGTTTGTGTTGACGACTTCTAGAGCAGTCGTCTAGGTCAATCATTAATAAACTTTCATTTTTTCAAAATTTTTAATGGATTTATAATATTTTCTTGTTAATTCATGTATATTAGTCAATATTGCGGCTACTGAATGAAATTTATAACTTAATTGGTTATATTTATGAACCTACCAACATACATGTTATTAACCTTCTGTTTATAGTAGACGACTTCCAGGAAGTCGTCCAAGTCTTCTCTCTTAACTTTTTTGAATTGCTTTTCTATGTTTGCTAATGTGATTTAATTTGATTCTCTGCAGATGATACGTCCTATACCTGTAGTATACAGAGAATGGTCAGTGAAAGACGACTCTTGGGGTTTTGTGGTTGATGAAGCTAAAGGAGCGAGAATATTCTTTTTGAGTGAAGGTTCTACACATGCCAAACTTGTTGAAATGGTTGTAGAAGATTATAACATGGAAGCAGAGGTTGTGGAGTTAACCTACTTATTACCAGAAGCAATGATGCATCAAAACACTCCTCCTATTCATGTTACAAGTGATAGACAAGTTCAAAACTTGATCGAGATCACTAAAATGCATGATGTACGTCTTTCTGTTTCAAGCCGAATGAAGCTGAAAACGGTTATAGAAGCTGAAGATTCTAATAAAATTTCAGAGAAATGGGAAGAAGATGATGAGGTGGTTGAAAATGATGATTGGGAGGAGGATGTTAACTTGCCTGAAGCTGAAAATGATGATCGGGAGGACGATGTTAACTTGCCTGAAGCTGAAAATGATGATTGAGAGAAGGATGTTAACTTGCCTGAAGCTGAAAATGATGATTGGGAGGAGGATATTAAAGCGGAAGATCTTGGTGAAGATTATAGCGAAGATGAGGATGAGGAAGAGGATGAAGAAACTAATATATGTTTTGAGGATCTGAAAGAGACATATGGTAGTGAAGGAGGAAGCTCGAATTCCACCAATATTTATGTCAACCAGAGTTTTGTTAGCAAGGATGCACTAGTTTCAGCGCTGCGATTGATAGCAGTGAAGCGTAAGTTCTCCTTCAGAATATTCAAGTCAACAAAAACTCTATTTGTGGCAACTTGTCGTGTTAATGGGTGTGGATGGAAACTTAGAGCTAGTGTGAAACATGGAACAAACACGTTTTGGGTAACCAAGTATCGAGCACTCATACATGTTCGGTTTTGGACCGACTGGCTGTGCGGAAACATTGTACTCTGAAGTATGTTGGTATGCTTTTCATCGATCGCGTTGGAATCATTGATGGGTTGAATCCGACGCATATCAAAGATGCAATGAAAAATATGTTTGGCATGACTATAGATTACACCACCTCATACAGAGCATTGTTATATGCGCAAGAATTGGTGAGAGGATCAGCAAAAGATGGGTATGAGCGTTTGGATTCATATTTGGAGCAAATCGAATTATCAAATCCGGGTTCTATCACTAGTATAGAACTTGATTTTGAGAGTAGATTTAAGTATCTATTTTTATCTTTTGGAGCTTCTATTGTTGGATTTCAGTTTCAAAGAAGGGTCATTGTGGTGGATGGGACTCACCTAAGTGGGAAGTATGGAGGTGTTATGTTAGTAGCATCTGCACAAGATGCCAATTTTCAGATATTTCCATTGGCTTTTGGAATTGTAGATGCTGAAAATGAAGATTCTTGGGAATGGTTTTTCACAAAATTGACGACTTGTATAACTGATCAGTTTGCTTTGGTGATAGTCTCTGACCGGCACATAGGCATTATAAAGGCTTGTGACAAAGTGCTTCCTTGGGCAACCCGAGGAATATGTTATTATCACCTACAACAGAACATTGTCAAAAACTTTAAGGGAAAGCATCTCTTATACTTGGTCAAAGGTGCTGTTTTGGAGTGCTTTGGCTGCTTTGGCCTCTTTGAGTGTTTTGGCCTCTTTAGCTGTTTTGGCTGCATCGGCCTCTTTAGCTGCTTTAGCTGTTTTGGCCTTGGCCTCTTTGGCCTCTTTAGCTGCATCGGCCTCTTTAGCTGCATTGGCCTTGGCCTCTTCGGCCTCTTTGAATGCATTGGCCTTGGCCTCTTCGGCCTTTTTGAATGCATTGGCCTCTTCGGCCTCTTTGGTCCCTCTGGCCTCTTTGGCCTTTTTCATCTCAATGTCCTCTTTGGACACACTTGGGTCTCCTTTCTCCCGATTTACACTTTCACTCTGCAAGTGAACCAAAGAAGATGACTTAAAATCTTAACCCAAAAGAATAAAAGCCAGACGACTTAACAGACGACTTCCAGTAAGTCGTCTGATGAGACGACTTCCAGGAAATCTTCTCGAGTATTGATCCAACTCTGGTAAGTCGTCTAGTAAGTCGTCTCACCAGATTGCAATGAACATTGAGAAAAACAAAGAACTATAATATTTTATAAAATTTGAACCAAAAATGCATTTTGATTTACAAAAGAAGCAAATCATTTTTTTTCTACTATATTTCTTAGAAGTTCTTCCGGATTTTTTTTTGGGAGAGGTACTAACTCTGAATTCGTCCGTGCGTTTAGGGAGTTCAGAAGGGGTGTGAGGAAGCTCATTAGAAGCAGTTCCTTTGGTGCTTTTGGCAAGCTGCTCCAGAGCTTCGACCCTTTCGGCAACAACTTCGACCCTATCGGCAACATGTTTGATCTCCCTAAGGATCATCCCAAAACCATCCCTCATGGCATCAGCCATCTGCTTCATCCTATTTTCAAAAACTTCTTCGGTAATCCAACCCACAGGAGCCTCCCCTGCCTCTCGACGAGTCTCTTCTGCCTCTCGAGGAGACTCTTCTACCTTCACTGTAGTCTCTTTGCGAGCTTTCTTTCGAGGTCTCTCTTCATTCACAGTAGTCTCTTCCTTCACATAACCCTCTTCATTCTTAATATACACGACTACAGACTTTTGATTGGACCCCAAGGTAGCACCGACGACTTTCCAGCATTCCATGGTCCAATGATGATTCCCATTCCACATAACTTTGACAATGTGGTCTGCGGCCTTATCTTCTACATCATGGTTCTATTTTGGCCACATTTCATTAATGTCCTTCTTCTTCACAAAATTCAACACTACACTCTGCAGAAAAAATAAAATATAAACTCAGACGACTTACAGACGACTTACAGACGACTTACCAGAGGACTTACAGACGACTTACCAGACGACTTAACTATAAGTCTTCTCACCAGATGACTTATATACGACTTATAGTTAAGTCGTCTGGTAAGAAGACTTATAGTTAAGTCGTCTGGTAAGTCTTCTGACTAGAAGACGTACCAAAAGACTAAACTATAGTATGTTATAAGTCTTCTGATGGAATTACCTATCTTCTGATGGCATCTTTAAAAAAAAATCGTCCTTTGCCCCCATTGTAAGCCAGCAAAGGTGGAGACGGTTTGTTTTGTACGGGATGACCATACTCAGCTCCGAATTCTGGCAGAGCATAGTACACCCACACCTGGATCACTTGTACAAACCCATCAATAGTATAAGATTTTGTTAAATCTTTATTCTACAGTGAGTCCATCAGCACCTTGAACGCGACTCTCCCCCATAGATAATTTTCAAACTCTTCTAAATCCATCACTAGCCTTGCAAGACTGGCCCGGGTTACAGTTGAGAACTTTCTTCCTTCAATGAATCATGTGAAGATGGCTAGGTATCCCAACCGCATCCGATCATCCTGAGACCACTCTGAGCATCTCTTACATGCTGCTATTATATGCTCCGTAGTAGGACCAACATCGATACCAACACCCAGAAGCTGCCAGAAAGCAATCGTCTCCTCCGTAACCTCACACCTCGGATTTTCGAGACTTAATCGCAGTTGAGACCAGTGAGGTGTTCAAACTCAATCAGAGAAAACCTCGCCGGTTGCGGACCAACAAGACACCAAAGCTCATACTTCTTCTTGATGTCAAGCTTGAAACATAGCATAAAGTGAACCAGTCTTGATGCCCAAGCAAAATTCAGCTCCTTGAACTTGAGGAAGACTCCCAACTTTGAGTCCCTCAGCTCCTGGTATTCATCTGGATGTAGAGCACCCCTAATGGAAGTAAACAACTTCGTATTATCAGTATGATACGAAATGCTTTTGACTGGTTTGGGCTCTTCCCCTAAGGTAAATAACCTCTTCGGGAGTTCTGGTAAATCTATTTTCATTCTGCAAAACAATCAAAACCAACATCTCAAACACAAACCAAACCAAACAGAGAAAGGTTTATAAACTAGTAAATTTAGGGGGTAGAAGACTTCCTGGTAAGTCGTCTAGGTAGGATGTGTGTAGATGACTTCTTTGTAAGTCGTCTAGGTAAGAAGACTTTCAGATAAGTCGTCTGGTACTAGATGACTTATCTGAAAGTCGTCTGGTACAATACGACTTACCTGGAAGTCATCTGGAACAAGACGACTTACCAGGAAGTCTTCTGAAACATCGTGTTAAACCTACAGATCTGAAAATCGTGTTAAACCTATAGATCTGACGTTTGTAGTAACTAACTAGATTGAACGGCTACAAATAGATGAACTTACAGTCGGAGGTGAAGAAGTATTGATCGTCAACGACAACAATGGTTACAGATCTGCAAAACAAGAAGGGAGATAAGAGGTAAGACTATAAAAATTAGGGTTTAACGGCAGCGAAAACGATTCTCCTTAAGCAAAACACTGAACGACGGCAAGGAGGAAGAACTTACCGGTGGTGAGATCGATGGCGAAGTTTAACGAAACGCAAACGTTTAGATCTGGAAAAAAAATGAAGAGGATTAGGTTACTCTTCGTCGGACTTGATGGAGAAACGATATTCGACGGCAGAAACGAAGTTACCGGTAGTGAGATCGACGGAAAACGGCTAGAGGTGTCGACAGAAAAACGGTTATGGTTTCGACGGAAAAATCGCTTTCGAAATCGCCTTGGAGAGAAAACGGCTAGGGTTTCTTTTTTTTCTTAGTAAACAGTGAAAATAACAGTTAAAAATAACTATTTATATTTTCGGTAAAAAAAGTGGTTAGATAAAGTAATTTGGTAAAAGTAAAAGTTATGTACAGTTTGGACGACTTTCGGGTAAGTCGTCTAAAAACTGGACGACTTCCAGGAAGTCGCCCGAAACCCTAAAATATATAACCTAACTCAAATAACTAACAAAATAACATTTAAACACTTCGTTAAACTTAATATCAACTTTAAAAGTGTTTAATATACACAAATCAAAACACATATAGCTCAAATATAAAATTTCCAAGAGAAAAGTTAAGCTTCTAACCTCTTACCCCTAAATGCACATACAATACTACAACATATGTCACCAAACCCTTAACCAACTAATACCATCACTTACTTTATTCATCTCATCTAGGTTTAAATCAATTCAATTTAACTAGATCTTAATTTATATCATTTAAAAATGTTTATAATTACATTATAAACATTTTTCTCCTGTCAAAATATTTTTCAAAAAATTTATAAATTATTTTTAACTTACTCTTCCAGACGACTTCCAGAAAGTCGTCCATGAAAAATTTCAGACGACTTCCAGGAAGTCGTCCAGAAAGTCGTCTCGCAGAAGATCTAAGAAATTGCGCAAACGACTTACTGGGGTTAAATTCGTAAAAAACACACTGTTTTTTTGTTTGGTCATAAGGGGCTTTTGGCAATTTTACACTGTTTTTTTGTTTGGTTTGGGTTACTTTTGCATTTCATTCAAGTAGAGATTTAGATTTGCATTTAAAATCAAGTTTCAGGTCAATTTTGACAATTTTCCCAATCTTAAATTCTTTCAAATCATTGATTCAATAAGCTCTTTCCCCCTTAGTTTTTAAACAACTAAATATTCTAAAAATACTATTTATAAACAGAATTAACCAAAACCTAAATATTTGATTACTCAAAGTATTTAATTTTTTCCAATTACTGATATTTTTTGAAAACTTGAGTTACCCGATATTTAACCTAAAATTTTGTATTATCCAACATTTTTACTTTTATTATCTGAAATTATACAAAAAGAATTTTTAAAAAAAACGGAAATGAATTGGACCTAACTTTTTCCAGATATTAGTCGGTTCCCATCTTTGCTATCCAAATCAAAAACCCAAAAAAACAAAACTGAAACCAAATCAAATTTTGTAAATAACTTAATAGTCCTACATGTCTAGAACCGGAAAAAAAAGTCAAGACACCCAAACTGAAACTGAACAGAAACCATGCCCAGACCTAGGTTTAAATGTAGTAGTTATGACTTTTAAAAAAGTTGTTGTACAAACCTTATACTTTAAGAATCTATGTAGCTTTAAAAAATGCTTAAAGTCACAAATTACTGACTTTGAAAAAACACTAACTCAAGAAGAGAAACAAAAACATACACTTTAGAGACTTTAAAATTAAAAAAAAAAAAAAGTTTTCAAAGAATGATTGGCTAAATGTTGACTGTAAATGTTTTTAAGATTATAAAAATCTTAACAGCCTAATCTCTAATCATGGCCAAGAAATATTCTAGTACAATTCCTCTCAGATGCTCATTTACTTACGTTAAAGAGATATTATTTTAACTAGATCGTCTTTCGTGCTACACGCGGATTCTTGGTGTTTAATATTTAAAATTTGTTTTAGAATACCAAATATTGTTGAATTAAAAATAATTAATATAATATGTTTATAATTGACAAATTATAGCAAAAAGGAGGGAGGAGTACATAAGAATATCTTCATTTGTACTCTATTTTTAAAGTAAACAATGGAGTGAGATGGAGATGCCTTAAGCTTTCTTCTTCTTATATTTATTTTGTTGTTACAATCTTCATTTGGGGTTGGATCATTAGTTGAACGTTGTCTTCATGTTTGAGGGTTTATTTAATTTTTCTTTATGGATTTTTGAATTATGTCAATTGTGATGTTAATGGAGGTGATTTCTTACACTTAAAATCAATTTTATTTTCAGCTTATATATACAATAGTTATAAATGTATGGTTTAACTTTTAGCTACTGTAACAGTGTGAGTTAGAGAACAGAGTAACAACCGATCTAGAACTCACCAAGAGCTTAAGATAGGTAAATCAAGCCTAGAAAGTGATCAAGGATAGAAAGATCACCTCGAAGGAACTAGATTTCAGTGATGATAATCTGGAGTGAAAGATATGAGAGATGTAAGGAAGAAGACAAATTATTTTCTGATTAATTCCCTGCAAATGCAGTCACACAATACATAAAGGGTCTCAACAACGGTCATAGGTGACTCATTAGCTGTCAATATGAAAAGCAAAAATGAATGGGACAAACCCCAAGTTATTGAACCGAAAATATCATAAGTTGAAATCAAATTTCTAAATCGGTTTGCTGGTGACTCTGTCACACTACTCCCCGTTTCAGAAAATCCTTGTCCTCAAGGATCAAAAGTGGGATGCTTGGTGATGAAGTCCTTGTAGAACTCCCATGTAGCTTGATCCGGTGGGCATCCTTTCCACTGAACGAGCACTTTGGTAACTGCAGTGTTGTGGTGTTTAACCACCTTCTTCTCCAATATGCGCTCTGGCTCCTTTGAAGTACCCAAATCCTGACAGTACTGAGGCAGAGCAGAGGTGGTGTCGGGAGGATTGGGGCATAACTTCAGTTGGCTAACGTGAAAAGTATCATGTATTGCAGCGTTTGCAGGTAGAGCTAGCTTGTAAGCGACCGAACCTATCCTTTCCAACACACGGAAGGGACCATAGAAGCGAGGAGAAAGCTTGTGAGGGAGCTGTCTGTTCTTCAAGGAGTGTTGTCTGTATGGTTGCAGCTTTAAGTAGACATGATCCCCAACCTTGAACTCTCTGTGTGAGCGGCCAGCATCCGCGTATTGTTTCATCCGGTTCTGTGCGCGGAGGAGATGGAATTTGAGCATGTTGATGATCTCCTCGCGCTTCTGCATACTGCGATCAATTACAGAAGAAGAGCTTTCTCCAGGGAGGTAAGGGAGGTGGGTTGGAGGGGGCTGACCGAAGACCACTTCATATGGGGTGCATTTGATGGCAGAGTGGTAACTTGTATTGTACCACCATTCTGCTAGCGGAAGCCACTTGCTCCATGTCTTAGGCGCTTCAGCTGTCATACACCGAAGGTATGTCTCGAGAGTTTTGTTGGTAGCTTCGGTTTGACCATCGGTTTGGGGATGGTAGGCGGTGGAGTGCTTCAAGTCGACTCCCTGAACTCTGAACATCTCCTGCCATACATCACTGAGAAAAGTCGGATCTCTGTCACTGATGATGTCTTGCGGCATACCGTGCAGCTTAAACACGTTATCAAGGTAAGCTTGCGCCACTTCAATAGCTGTATAGGGGTGAGACAAGGGTATAAAGTGCGCGTTCTTGCTCAACCTGTCAATAACCACCAAGATGCAGTGTTTTCCAATGGATGGAGGGAGTCCCTCAATGAAATCCATACTTATCGATTCCCAGACGCCTTTTGGAACAGGTAGAGGATGCAGTAACCCGGGTTTAGCTGCATTGTCGTTTTTGTTCCGCTGACAGACTGAGCAATTTCTGACGTAGTTCTGGATTTCCACGTACATTCTGGGCCAGTAGAACAGCGACCTGATGCGTTGAAGAGTAGCATCCTTTCCTGAATGGCCACCAACTGCAGAGTCATGAAGCCATTTCAGTATGTGCAGTTTAACCTCAGCATCGTTTCCCACAACCAGCTTTCCTTTTCGACGCAGTTCGTTGTTGGTGTACGTGAACGCAGGATGTGATGTCTTACGTTCCTTCAGCTCGGATATTATCCTCATTAGGTTTGTGTCAGTCTCCCATAGGTGTTTGATGGAGTCATAGAAACCCGCATGTGACTGGGAGAGAGTAATGTGAAGGAGCTGTGAACCTGGGACCCTTGACGACGCGTCTGCAGCAACATTTTGTTTTCCCTGTTTGTACTGGATTTCGAAGGTGTAACCCGTGAGTTTAGACACCCACATGTGTTGGAAAGGTGTTGTCATCTTCTGCTCCATCAAGAATTTAAGACTTTTCTGATCTGTTTTGATGAGGAAAGGCTTGTGAGCTAAGTAGGCGTTCCAAGACTGCACTGCGTGTACCACCGCTAGAAGTTCTTTTTCATACACGGAGAGAGCCTGATGCCTAGGACCCAAATACCTGCTGATGTAGCAGATTGGATGGCCATCTTGCATCAATACTGCACCGATACCCGTGTTAGAAGCATCCGTCTCCACTGTAAATGTCTTATCGAAATTCGGGAGTGCCAAAACCGGAGTAGTAGACAAGGCTGTCTTGAGGGCATGGAATGCAGATGTAGCCTCAGGACCCCATGAGAAACCGTCTTTCTTGAGCAGAGTGGTAAGTGGTTTGGCCACTACACTGTAACCTCTGATGAATCTGCAGTAGTAGTTAGCAAGACCGAGAAAACTGCGGAGTTGTTTATGTGTAGTAGGAGTAGGCCACTGCTGAATGGATTGTATCTTGATAGGGTCAGTGCTTACTCCCTCTGCAGATATAAAGTGCCCCAGGTACTCTATAATGGTGGCGCCAAATGTGCATTTTGATGATTTCAGGTAAAATTGCGCTTGCTGAAGGATCTGGAATACTTCCCTCAGGTGGCGCAAATGGTCATCCCAGCAGGAGCTGTATACTAAGATGTCATCAAAAAACACTAGGAGAAACTTTTGGAGAACTCCTTCGAAGACATGATTCATTAAGCTCTGAAAGGTACAAGGAGCGTTTGTGAGCCCGAAGGGCATTACCAGGTATTCGTAATGTCCCGAGTGAGTCTTGAAGGCAGTTTTGTAGACATCATCTGGTGACATACGTAGTTGGTGGAATCCTGCTCGCAAATCCAGTTTGGAGAAGTATTTTGCTCCTCCTAGCTCGTCAAGTAAGTCTTCAAGCAAAGGGATTGGGTACTTATCCTTGATGGTCTGCTTGTTTAGACCACGGAAATCCACACATAGCCTCCAAGTACCGTCCTTTTTCTTTACCAACACCACCGGGGAAGCATACGGACTAGTGCTTGGTTGAATGATCCCATCAGAGAGCATTGAGCGAACCATGTTATCGATCTCGTCCTTCTGCAGTGTAGAGTAGCGATAAGGACGTAAGTTGACTGGGTTAGGTCCGGATTCCAGCGGTATGCGATGGTCAAATCCGTCCCTAGCAGGAGGAAGTTCCGTTGGTTGCTCGAACAAGACTGTGAAGTCGCCCAAGAGGCTTTGCAGATCCGGGTTATTCTCCATGGTAGTGCCTCCTGTTGATATATGAGAGAGGAGTGCCTCTGGTTGGAGACTGTAAGGTTCATATTCAGGCAAAGCAACAACCTGTAGCATCGCTATCTGTGGCTCTTGTAGCATCAGTTTATTAAAGCTGCTCCCTTTAATCACCTTACAACCGTTCTTGGTTACACCACGCAACACGTTCTTCATCCCATTCACTGTGAACTCCATTCGAGGATTCAAGAAATCCCAGAGGATTGGACCGAGAGTGGAGAGCCATTGAACACCAAGAACAAGGTCACAACAATCCAGGGGGAGGGTACGAATTTCGGAGGAGTAATTGTATCCCTGGACTCGCCATTGGAAGTTGCTGCATTTGTAACGCGATAGCATGGAGCTTCCACTAGCAGCAGTCACTGCCATTGGTTTGGTCTGTTCAAGCAGGCAGCCCATCTTGTTAGCAACATTTAAATCGAGAAAGTTGTGTGTGCTGCCATTGTCGATGAGGATATATAACTTGCGTTTCCCACTTTGGCCAATGACTCTCATGCAGTTGAACGTAGATGAGCCATTTAGGGCGTTGACGGAGATGACTGGCGTCTTCTCTACTTTGTCAGCCATATCGAGTTCCGGAGTATCAGCTTCATCCTCTGTGTCTGATAACGGGTTCTCATCATCCTCCTCACACTCCATAATGAAAATTTGAGATCTTTTGTGTTTCTGACTATGACCTGGCGTGTAAACCTCATCACAGAACATACACAGACCTTTTGCTCTTATGTCTTGCATCTCTTGGTAAGAGTATTTGCGGGGATGTTTGTCTGTGTTTGTGGGAAAATGGTTCGTCTTTGGGGTGGGTTTTTGAGTGGTTGGGGTAGGGAGTAGGGGAGGGGGGGTGTTTTGTTTGGTATAGTATGGATGGTTTTGGCGTATGTTAGGATTGAAGGGAGTCCTTGTTTGTCGGGAAGGTGTGTGAAGAAGGGATGATTCATGAAGCATAGCTATCCGCGCAGCACCAGCAATAGTGGTTATCTCAAACTGTCTGGTGTGGAGGGATAGATGTGGGTTCATATTGGCGAGAAAGATGCTCAAGGCGTGAGCTTCAGGGAGTGTGACTCGCATGCGAGCTGTTTCGAACTTATCGAGGTAGTCGGTTACTGAGTCGGAGCCTTGCTTCAGTTCGACGAGCTCTGCCAAAGGATCATCATACAGCTCACTAAATCGAGTGGAGAGAGCAACGACGTACTCGGTCCAGTTAGGGAACATGCCGTACCGAGTGCTCATGTAGTTATGATGCCACTGTGAAGCTTTACCGGTGAGGTGGAGCGCCGCTAGACGAACCTTTAGATCTGGAGTCGTGCCATCAATATCGAAGACCTGCTCGCATTTAGATACCCAGTCGCGCAGTTGAGAGCCATCAAAAGATGGGAACCCAATCTTGGAGAGACGAGAAGCCAAAGCGCTCTGAGGGTGAGGGGCGCGCCCGGTTCTGTCGTTGTAACTGTGTAGATCAGGTGGGTCTGGTGGTTGGTGGAAGGAGGGGTGGTGGGGAGTGGGAGGGTGGGAGGGTCCTGGGTCCATCGGAGTTTTTCCGGTTGCTTGTAGCTGAGACGAGTTGTTGAACATCATTGCTTCGAGTCTGTCGAAACGCTGGTCAAGCGAATCAGCTCGAGCTTTGAGCTCCGCGGCGAGGAGGTCGTGTAGCGAACGGATTTCGTTCACTTGCTCCGTCAGGGAACGTTCCTGCAATCGTGTTTCCACCATGGTTGCCGAGGGTCGTCTTGCTCTGATACCAATGTAACAGTGTGAGTTAGAGAACAGAGTAACAACCGATCTAGAACTCACCAAGAGCTTAAGATAGGTAAATCAAGCCTAGAAAGTGATCAAGGATAGAAAGATCACCTCGAAGGAACTAGATTTCAGTGATGATAATCTGGAGTGAAAGATATGAGAGATGTAAGGAAGAAGACAAATTATTTTCTGATTAATTCCCTGCAAATGCAGTCACACAGTACATAAAAAGTCTCAGCAACGGTCATAGGTGACTCATTAGCTGTCAATATGAAAAGCAAAAGCGAATGGGACAAACCCCAAGTTATTGAACGAAAATATCATAAGTTGAAATCAAATTTCTAAACCGGTTTGCTGGTGACTCTGTCACAGCTACATATATTCTAAGTGGTCGTTACGCTAATATATACCATGTTACGTTAAATTAAATTTAGAAAAATTGATTACATATATTTTATTTTATATTCATGGAGTATTTGTCATCCTCAATCTTGGAAAACCCAGAAAGATACTTTTCCACTTCCTCCCACTCACCTTGAGTCACCCATTCTTCAAAGTAACGCATGTTGAAGTAATAACCAAACTCCAATTACAATCTGTGATTTTATTTTGTTTCTGAATTCCCAAATTTGCAGGAATATTGGTGGAAAATGAAAAATAAAGAAGACCTGTGATCAGTTTCCTTGTGTTTCTCTTCGTCGAGAATCAAGTTCCCTGTTGGATAAGTCATAACTGCACAGTTCTGTGAATGATATCAACACACATACATCAAAAGAGATACATACAAAAATTATTAGAAGAAGCATAAATCAAGAATTACAGTTAATTAGATAAAGATTAAAAATTGAAAGTGTTTAAAGTTGTAAGACCAAGCTACGTCTCCGTCGCCGTCATCAGCGCCAGGATCTGCCTCAGCTTTTTCCAATCTTTACTTCCTCTTTGGTTCAAGCCTCTGAAACTCTGATCTCAAAACACCATGGAAGCTGCTCCCTGGTCTAGGTGAGAAGATCACTGGGTTTCAACGCATATCCCTTCTCTTTTACCTTTTTCAGAAATGAAACTCACCGGGTATATATATATATATATATTAAGGTAACAGGATTTATGAGGTGAATTGAAACGCCTAACCATTTCCGTATCCAGTGATTTAGAGATTGAGAAATGAGTGCTTTACAGAAAAAATTGCTGACATGGCCATTTAATTGTTATGGGAAGGAGACAATAAGAGGTGAATTAGAAGAGGTTGTAACGGTGATGAACTACTATAAGAGAATGACGAAGAAAACAATGTGTTTTCT